>JAQBSW010001189.1:0-145760 GCA_029291075.1 Eudiplozoon nipponicum | reverse complement strand
TGCCTTTTCTACACTCTACAATTCTTAGTTTATACTGGCGTATGTAAGTAATCAATGGGACTGGTGTTTAGATCAAGATCGCATCCATGATTTAAATAACTGCTATCAACACCCGCGCAACCAATGTTCGTTGAATTAGATAAATGTTCAAGTCGGTACCACGTACCTCATGACAGATTGGGAGTGGTTAGTTGGCGCTTTATGTATAAAGAGGATGCGTATAGTATCCACCTGAATGAAAGGATAATCATAAACACGAGTTAGTCTATGACTGAAAATTGTGTTTAACGTGTGGCAAGGTGGATAGGTGGTTAGAGTCACAGGCTCCAAAGCAGACTCAACTTCGATTCGAGCCTCGTCTGCGACAAATTCTGAACAGTTCGTGAAGAAACATACAATTCTTAGTTTATACTGACATACGTAAGTAATTAATGGGTCAGGTGTTTATATCAAGACCGCAACCTTGATTATAATAATTTGAGGTATGTCTATCATTGATCAAAGGGATCTTAATAGCAGTCAATGCTGATATGCCTTTTATTGATTGAAAAAATTGATCCTAAGCGTGTTTTGCCCACGAAGAAGCTTTCAAAATACTTTTGAGATTTGATAGAAATTTGTCTAAAGGCGCGATCCTGTCGCCAGTGGATTACAGGCAATTGAATAGATTCTCAGTCATATATGATTTACTAACCTTATAAATGGAGCAAAACTACTGATAAGCTTTCAGGAAAATTACTGTGTAATAACCAAATGTATTAATGTAACCACAAAAAGGTATATAGTTTGAAGTATAATTGTCCTGAAATTTTGAAGTATTAATAACAAAATCTGTTACCACAGATTGAACAGTCTAAAATCGAACATATGGAATTAATTTGTTGACATTTCACCAGAAATATTTCGGACTGAAAGGGCAGAATAAAAAAGAATTGTGAAAACCTGGTGATGCAATTGATAAAATTCTGCTCGATAAAACTGTGATGCACACAAACTAAGTATATTTTGTTTTTTTTTGACAATTTCCATGAGCAAAAGTGAAGCGTTAACAAGTTCAATGATGAACACCGATATTAACATGTGTTATAAGTCCAAAGATAATGTCGTTAAATTTTCGTGATTTGACTGGTGTAGTAGTCGTGTGAAAAAGATTGACGCATAGATATGACGTTTATCAAAATTTGTGACGCAGATTATACGTGGCCAGGCATGAAGTAGAACGTAGGTTTTGTAACCCCACGGGAATGCCAATTTAAAACCATACGCCCTGAAGTGCATTGTTAATTATGTATAAGACTTATTTTTTACTTAACACTAATCAGCTCGAGTTAAATTATTGCTATTGGCGTAGAAATCAAAAGGATAATTACGAATTAATATATCACGATGTACCGTTTAATAAATCGCAAATGATAATCAAATACTGTCTATTACACTGGGGACATCTTTCTTAAAATATCCCATGAAATAAAAGCAATTTTCGTTAAATGCTATAATTTTATAACATATGTATTAGTTAGTTTTGCGAGTAATTGCAACTATTTCTCTGCTTTTCTGGCAGAGTCGCTAACTATACAGTGTTAAATAAAGTAACTAGGAAATCTGTGAACATAAAAATTGCCGTTAGATATATTTTTGATAACAAATGATTTACATTGAAGGAGGACCGGCGCAGAGGCGAATGTCTTGATGTCCTTTCAGCTATGCCATATGTTTTGCGATCAATTTGGTGATGGAGACGGTGCTGGAAGACTTGTCCAGTGATGGTTCTGCAGATTGACGTGAATCAGAAGATCAGCAATATTATTAGGAGTTAACGAACACGATGCTAAGACCAATGACCGTACTTGATGATTTAAAATGTAGAAGTATGAGTTTGTGTGAATCAGGTAACTGAAGGGAAGCCTTGTAAGTGTAATTGCTTGTGGAGAACAGCGCGTGTAAGCAGCGAGTGTAGATAGAGCCTGAGACCATAAGGGTTATCAGGAAATGTAGATAGCAAATGTTTACGAATTGAATTCATTGTTTTTGTCTAAAAATTGATACATTTCAGGTTGCAAGTGATTGGTCAGTTTTCATGCCAGATATATATATAGTATATACCGAGTCTGATAATGATAACAACACTGTGGTTGCCGAGTCACCGAATAGTACCAACTAATTGGTTGTCAAGTCCGTACATGGTATCAACACAATGGTTTTCAATATATGCTTAACTTTACCAAAATTGCGAAAAACAACCATTTCTAAACACCAGGTATTCCAGCAAATCTATGCACACTAGACGATCTAGATCATTAATAAAATTTCGCTAAAATTATGACATCATTCAATTATATATATAATTGTTATATACTGATTGTTGTGAAGATCTAATATATATGCAATTGTGTATTAGACGTTCCGCACCTAGTAACAAATTAATTCAAATTGGACCAGTAGGATAAATCAAATTAAGTATGAATGAAATGTATAATCTCATGTACACATTCTTTTTGTGCTTATTGACGACTTATCAGTAGGAGCCGGTATTACGCCATATACCCACTGTATATTTTGGTAAGGAATTTAGGACAATTGGACATTACTTAACCAAATATATGGTGGATATAATACGTAATACCAGCTCGTGCGGATGAGTCGTCAGTAAGTACGAAACGCAAATGTACTAGAAATAATACCTTTCTTTATTGTTAACTTTGGTTTATTATTCTGGTCATATTTGAAATTCTTTCTTACTAAGTATGTACCACCTATTACACAATTGCATATATATTAGTTTTCCATATAAATAATTATATAACTATTATATATTTTATTAAATGATGTCATTTGTACCGCGCGATATAATAACAGATATCGATCAAGGCTATAGTGTCTGGATTTGTTAGAATACCAGGTACGTGGAAGTAGTTTTTATTTTAAATTTTGGTAAAGTTTAGTATATATTGAAAACCATTGTGTTGGCACCATGTACGGACTCGACAGCCATAGCTTTGGTACCATTTAGCGACTCGTTATCCATAGCTTTCGTACTCTTTACTAGCTCGGTGTATTATATATATAGCGTGTTGGTTTTAATGACTCATTATCGAAAACATTATCTGATGTAAACTCAAATACTGTTTGTATATACATTCGTATAGGAGATTGTTCCGTCCCACATTTCTTGGCGAAATATGTCGCCGGAATAGGACTTATTACAGTCTCCTACTGATGAGTCGCCAGTAAGCATGAAACTCATGTTTACATGAGATTACAGTCTTTGCTTATGATGACTTTTGTTTGTTATTAGGTGTGTAACGTCTAGTATATATATATATATATATATATATAATAATATATATATATATATATATATATATATATATATATATTTATATATATATATATTAGTTTTCGCAAAAATCGGCATATAATTGCTTTACCCTGGCTGTTCGGTTTAACGTCTCAAAGAAATACACTTGAAGCCTTTAGGTGGACGGCCATGCTAATGAAGCAATTGAATATTTTCGCTTGTTCACAGAACAATCAAATAAAAATTTAAGGTTATTAGACTAATGAATTATTGCTTTTGGTTTTGTAGAATCGTAGTAAACCTACGTTAATGTAGCAGATATATATCTAACACAATTTGTGATATTTTTGTGACCACTACCTCGTGCTCTCTTCGTAATTTACTACTGATTCCCTGTGAAAAAAGCACCAATTTAAAATTCGTCCACAAGTATTTTCAATTGTAGCATACGTTTTTGCATTTAGTTTATTATATTTACTGGCAAATAAATCTCCATTTTAAATCTGAATTATAGTAGTGCAGTGTGTCAATATCCACCTTTGAATCAGAGAACGCACCAAGGGTCCTATATAGGGCTGGTATGAATTCAACAGTAAGTCCTCGCAGAAGCGCTCTTATTAGAATGGAGCAGTCAGCACAATGATGGAAACAGACTTCGAGCCGCAGAAGTCGATGCGTTTTATACGAGAAAAATCCTACATATATAATTGATTTAAAGGTTTTTGAAGATAACAAATGACTTCTGACGGGTTGGAAACGTTGATTACAAGACTGACCGCACAAATGAACAACTTGACTGCAGAATTAGGTATAATTAAGTCTCGGCTAGGTGATAAATTAGTAATAAATTCTGATGGAATCCACATAGATGACCCAACCAATATAGCTGGAAACAACATTCAGGACGAACTAGATATCTGCCTGGATAAATTATTGTATATTTGTTCACATGCCTATTTGACTTAGTGACTGACTGGTAATCATTACCATGAAGATGCTATCGGCTTTATTTGAAACGAACATGTTTGAATTATTTGCCTTATAAGCGTTTTCATTATGTATATATTTGTGTGCTTATTGCTCTGCATTACTTAGAAACTATTCAACTATATTTTTCGTATGGAAACGGAGTAAATGTAGCTTAAAGGATTATTTTGATCATTAACTACATAAGTGTTATTAACTTTTAATTGGGCTTTCAATTTTAAACTATGGAATATAAGAATATTGCGTAAATATATTTGAATAATTTCCCGATTATTAGTTCGCTCTGAGCTATGTAGAGAGGGGGAGTTTGCCGCATAGATATTATTCATTATGTTCTTATAAACAATCTTAATGCAGACATGAAATATTTACAATTTTTCTTTGAATAACCGTTAATTGAATTATTTCGTAAATATTTTTACAGAGAGGCTATATAATCCTACTATTTCTTCATAATTTCAGTCCATAAATCCTATAATTAATAACGTTACTTGTTCTCTTGTTTTCTTCGTTGTGTTTGTGGCGTCTTTCTGGCTGTAGTTGTTTAACTAAGTACAATGGAAAGAAATGGGGTTACTGTATAGACCAATAAAGCGAAGCAAATATCAGACTATCGTGCATATTGCGGTTGATCCACAGGCGTTATTACCTAAAATGGGTGCTCAGTCGAGATCTGTACTGCTTGAATGTAATCGATTCGATATCAGTTAATGCTGTTGAAGCCAATGAGGCATAGGCAATCAAACAGTGATGTAAATAAATAGTTCGCTTAACATTTTTTAACAAGATGAACTCATGCATTTGCCTCTGACATGTAAACGCGTAGTGCAGAAGACTATAGTGCATGGACGATTGAATAAAGTAATTTATCTATTCATTGTACCCTTCCTGTGTGCAAAAACAAAAAGAAATTTTATCAGATATAAGAAAATTTTCTTTCTCATGGTCTTCTCAAATATCTACTCATGAACATATCTTTATATATAAATTGGAAAGCAAAACAAGATAGAAATATGTGAACAAAGAGAGTGTGAAAAATAGAAACCAAACAAATTGCTTGCGTCACATCCAGTTCAAGCTCAATGCTTGTACGTGCTTCTTCTGCTTACATAAATCCGGCTGCAATTTGTTTATCCATAAGGCTTCGTATGTGGCTAGCTCCCTTTTGTTTTTGCATTTAGTAATTACTTTGAATGCTACGTCTGGAGAACATACGTGCGATGTTTCGATGATGTGTTGCGCAATAGCAGACGTGTATTCACCATTTGATTTAAAACAGGCGTTCAAGTTGCAATGTTCTCTCATTCGAGTAATTAACCGTCTGGTCGATTGGCCTACGTAAGTTATTATCAGTGTATTAAACAATTACGGTTCCCAGGTGATTTGGTACGCAGTTTACGAAAGTCAAAACTACGAGTCAACCGAAGAAATCTTACAAGGTTGGCGTATTCTAAAATTGAGCAGTTGAAGGAAGATGAAGCAGTGCTACAGGCAAGAATTGGGTGTGTATCTTGTGTATTAGATGAACTAAGTCTTTTTGCAAGAATGAAATTTTTGATGTTTTTGCCGACAGTTATGAGGAAAGATAAAGCAAGAATTTTGAACAAATTGGAAAAAGATGTAAAACCTGGAGTTTTGTGTGATTTAATACCGACCGATCTTGATAAGCGTGTGCTTAACTTATCAAAAGTACCAATCGATCAGCTAACAATGGAGGCACTATCGATGGGCCGAAATTATGGAATACATCCTTCTAATAAATGCGATGTTGATTTTGAGGCAGCATTTGAATTGTTATTTGAACAAACAGCTGACTTGGAGCCTACCAGTAATGATTATAAAAATTGGTTCAAGGCTACACTAGTTGATCAGGCTTCACACCTGAAATCGTCTAAATGCGCAGTCTAGCATGCGTTGACAAAGCAGCATCTAAATGCACTTAGAAATATCAGCAGAAATGCAGACATCAAGATACTACGCGCTGATAAAGGAAAGAGCGCAGTTATAATGGACAAATCTGACTACATACAAAATATGGAAAACATGTTAAATGACAATACAAAATTCACACGTCTAGACGATAAATCAGATGAAATAGACAAGGAGGAGCGCAAAGTAATAAATGAAATTAAGATTTTGACAGATGCCGGTTTTATTGATAAGGCCACTGCACAGAAGCTCAAGCCAATTGGATCATCTACACCAATAATGTACAGATTACCAAAAACACACAAAAGAGGTTGTCCAATGAGACCAATTTTATCAATAGTAAATTCTCCGTTTCATGCACTGGTTAAATGGCTAGTTCGTTTACTTGAACCATTACGTAAACTACTAGGTAATCATTCGGTTGCCGATTCGTTTGAGTTTGTAAACAAAATTCAAGATATAAATGTTAAAAACAAGATTATGGTATCTTTTGATGTTACGTCTTTGTTTACAAATGTTCCAATTGATGAAACCATTGACATTATAGTCAAAGCGGTAGAACACGATATATTACCATCGCCGGTGCCAGGTCAAACTCTACGCAAGCTTATCTTATTATGCACGAAAGACGTACGATTTCGTTTTAATGGAAACATCTACAAACAGACTGATGGTGTCGCAATGGGAAGCCCCTTATCTCCAGTGTTGGCTGAGATTTTTCTAGGACACCTAGAAAATACATCATTAATGAGTGACATAAGTAAATGTGCTCAATATATACGGTACGTGGATGATATATTTCTTGTACTTAAGAACAGGTCGCAATCACGAACATTGCTTCAAAGTTTCAACAAAGCACATAAGAATATCGGCTTCACGTCAGAGCACGAGAAAGATGACTGTCTGCCTTTCCTAGATGTACTATTAAAGAAAGAAACTAATGTTAAATTAAACAGAACAATTTACCATAAACCAACATGGTCTGCACAGTATTTGCATTACAGCAGTTTTGTGCCATTTCAATATAAATTATCAACAGTTCGTGGTTGCTTTTCAAGAATTGACAGGTTGGTTAGTCAAGATTCTAAAGAAAATGAATATAATAAAGCAATTAACGATTTAATGTCTAATGGCTATCCCAGACAATTAATTGAATCAATTATTAAAAGGGGAGTTAACCAGAAACAGACGTATTATGGGCCAGAAAAGAAAACCGTCTACCTAAACATCCCATTTAAGGGGGATGCAGTTTCCCAAATGGCACAAAAGAAAGTTGAAGCAGCATTGACACGCACATTTAATGCAGCCAAACTACGAGTGTTATTTAGGGTAACACACGTGCCTTTACCAGCAATCAAAGAGAAACAGCCGTTAATGTCGATATCAAATATTATTTACCAATATACATGCGCAAGTTGTCGATCAACTTACGTAGGCCAATCGACCAGACGGTTAATTACTCGAATGAGAGAACATTGCAACTTGAACGCCTGTTTTAAATCAAATGGTGAATACACGTCTGCTATTGCGCAACACATCATCGAAACATCGCACGTATGTTCTCCAGACGTAGCATTCAAAGTAATTACAAAATGCAAAAACAAAAGGGAGCTAGCCACATACGAAGCCTTATGGATAAACAAATTGCAGCCGGATTTATGTAAGCAGAAGAAGCACGTACAAACATTGAGCTTGAACTGGATGTGACGCACGCAATTTGTTTGGTTTCTATTTTTCACACTCTCTTTGTTCACATATTTCTATCTTGTTTTGCTTTCCAATTTATATATAAAGATATGTTCATGAGTAGATATTTGAGAAGACCATGAGAAAGAAAATTTTCTTATATCTGATAAAATTTCTTTTTGTTTTTGCACACAGGAAGGGTACAATGAATTTTATTAAAGCTCGCATTTCAAAAGAATAATTTATCTATATTTGAATATGAAATTCCTTGGAACGTCGTTGCCGAATTGAATGCTGAAAGCCAATTTCTATTAGCTTTGAAATTAACTTTCAATTAAGGTTACGATCTTGGATAAGGAAAATCATCCAATTGACCGGTTTCGTCCTTATTGGGAACTTATCACATACTGTCAAAAATTTGTCGCGGACAGGGTTGGAAACTGGGCACGTCTGCTTCTGGACAGTACGTGATGAGTTCTCAATTAGGAAGAAACCGTTCTACTGGATGAAATTGCCTTTTCCACACTAATCGATACTTAGTTTATGCTGACAAATGTATGTACGTAATGGATCAGGTGTTTATATCAAGGTCGTAACCTTGATTGAAAGCAATTGTTATTACTGCCAATGATCATTTAATCTTGGAAATTTGTTCATACTTGAAGTCAATAACCAGTCCTGCTTTAATTTGATGCTGTTTTTTGAAAAATATGTATTATATTGTACGAATTTTGCGATTTATGTAGGTGATATTTGCGGGTTAGCGGTTTATTTACTGATGCTATGGTATTCCTACATATGCCTGGTAGCTAACGTCGAAAGAAATGGGTTTCGTGGGCCATGCTTATCATCGGTCTCATTATAATCTAGCTGGCGTCAGACCCCTTTTCCAGTATCGCGATGTGAGAAGGCTAAGTCGAAGTATCATACGTGTATTATGAGCAATGTTGCAAAGTAGATTAAAATTTACTGTTAGTCAAAATTGACCGTGCTCTAGACGGAAATACGACAAAATATTGTCAGCACAAAGTTAATATCTAGGTACAAAAACATAGTCATAAAACACAATAAATAAATCCAGAATGTCTTAGCAGCATAGTTACTAGTCACGGGTAAACGATTAAGAATAAACAAAATATAAATCCTGGATTTGACAGTTAAAACCCAGTAATCCACTGCATGCTACCGGCGTATTACGCGCGGGTGTCTGTTATTATTAAACAAAACCCTATTAATTACAAATAAAATTGCAGTTCAAGAAATCTCAATTAAAATTGCTTGAAATTAACAGAGATTGTTTCTTAATTCACAGTTAGGATAAATATTGTCTAAAACCAGAATTAGTATATGTGACCCTAAGGAAAATCGGACCTGTCAAAATTGAAACTCATTGGGTTGTAACGCGGAGCCGCGCGTTACAATATTCTCTTAATCCTATCATTAAAGACATAACTTGTGGTCTAATTTTCTTCATTGTGACTGGAGTAGTTCACCTAGCCAAATTGTTCTATTGATATAATCACTAGACGGGTATAGGCCTGCAGTATATAATATAGACTTTAAAGTTCAGTTGGCTATTGGATGATAGGGGAATTTGTGGTGGTTTATCAGGCGCTGACTGCTAAAATGTGGGTTAAGCCGGGTCCTGATCTGTTTCACGTTGATGAATGAAATCGCAACGCCAATGCATGAAAACCCATTACATAATAAAGGCAACCAGGAGCGCGCTGGATACTTTCAAACATGATGAATAAAGTCACATTTTTGTAAAATCGAAAGTGAAGTGCATTAGGATTTGCTGCATGGGTAGTTGAATTGAATCATTCGTTTGTGAAATGTGAATATGAATTACAGATAGCTGTGTTGAATAGGCGCGTAGTTGCTGAATTTAATTTTGACGACTAATTACTGGATAATTCTTGAAATTTTTTTGTTTGGTAAACTCATAATTTGTTCTGCTTTGAGTTGATATGCTACTTTTAAAATTTCTATTATATTATACTCTCTAAATCCAACCATTTAAAACATCGTATGCTGTCTTATCATGCTTATTAACACTGGGACAGTTTCAATAGCCGCCTTTGCCTTCGTCATTCCCGTTCGACACGATGACTTACTGCAAACTAAAGTTGACGACATCACTTCTACGAATAGAAAAAGTGCGACGCTCATATTTTAAAGTCAGTAGCTCAAACCTAACTAAGCTCGTATGTTGGAGTGCTTACCAACTGTCCATTTTGCACGAAATATATCTCCCAGCATTTAGAGGAGACTATTAAACTCCATTCAAACCATTTCTTACCTAGGCAACATATTGAATTTGAATCCGCAATTTAGGTAGAAGTTTTACTGTTGGATTTCCGAGTGTGCCACATGGAAAATTTGTCCACAACAATGTCATGTCTAACAATTTTTCACAACAAAACCATTAATCTTCCTCGAGCTGCAGGTTTAAACTATCTGGCAAAATCGATAAATTTACGTGATTACTAGTGGGAAAAAGTCTAGTCTCAATTTCTGCAGTTAAAGTTATTAATGTTTTCATCTCCGCAGTGATAGCTTACCATGGTGTTCAAAACAAAGTTTTAAATGATAAAAGTACACATTTCTCTCACTTAAATGACACTCGTTGCGCGACATGGATTAGATAAATGAGCTGTTCCTAATTGTTCCCAATGAATTGTGTGCTACCCCTCTATTCATCTTTACTCCGGATATTTCAGATTCATGTTTTATAAGATTTTATAACAGCAAGCCCATTCTACCAAGATTTTGTCATTTATAATTATCGTTAGTTCTCTTGAGCCTAAGTGACTTTCGACTAGATAAATGAGTGTCATGTATGTATAAATGTGTATGCGACTGCATTTGTACACTCATTGAAGTGAAATAACGATCATATAACTACAGCTACTGGCAATTCACTAGATAACCGTACGGGATGACTATGTGTGTGCGCGCGTTTATCTATGACTATAAATTAATAATTTGCTGCGCGTTTACATTGATCCAAGTGAAATTGGAGTCATATAATTACAGGTACTGTAGAAAAGGCAATTCATCCAGTAGACCGGTTTCGTCCTTATTGGGAACTCATCATGTCCTGGCCACCATTTGTCGCAGACAGGACTCGAACCTGAGCACGTCTGCTTCGGAATCTGGTGCTCTAACAACTGAGCCATCCTGCCGCACACTACACTTCACACAATTTTCAGTTATATACTAACTAATGTAACTTGGTTAGTCTATTTTCCCTTAGGTGGAGCTCATATGGCATCCATTTATACCCAAAGTTCCAACTAAACATCCCCAATCTGTCATTACTGAACAGACATCACACTACATGGGCAAGTGGTATTGAAATGAACATTTATATAATTAAACGAACATTGGTTGCGCCGGTGGTATTAACAATTATTATAATCAAGGTTGCGCTCTTGATATATACACCTGACCCATTAATTACTTACATAAGTCAGTATAAACTAAGAATTGTATAGTGTAGAAAAGGCAATTTATCCAGTAGACCGGTTTCGTCCTTATTGGGAGCTCATCATGTACTGGCCAGAATTTGCCGCAGACAGGAGTCGAACCTGAGCACGTCTGCTTCGGAATCTGATGCTCTAACCAGTGAGCCATCCTGCCGCACACTACACTCATATGGCATCTATTTAAACCCAGAGTTCCAACTAACCATCCCCAATCTGTCATTACTGAACAGACTATGAATAATTCTTAGCAAAACTACAATTCTTAGTTTATACTGACATATGTAAGTATTTAATGGGTCAGGTGTTTATATCAAGACCGCAACCTTGATTATAATATTTGCTATCACCACCCGCGCAATCAATGTTCGTTTAATTATATAAATTTTCATTTCAATACCACTTCCTCATGTAGTATGGTGTCTGTTCAGTAATGACAGGTTAGGGTTGGTTAAGTGGAATTTTGGGTCTAAATGGATGCCATGTGAGCTCCACCTAAAGGAAAAATAGACTAACCAAGTTACATTTGTTAGTATATATCTGAAAATTGTGTGCAGTGCAGTGTGCGGCAGGATTGCTCAGTGGTTAGAGCACCAAATTACAAAGCAGACGTGCCCAGGTTCAAATCCTGTCCGCGTCAAATTCTGGCCAGTACATGGTGAGTTCCCGCTAAGGACGAAACCGGTCTATTGGATGAATTGCCTTTTCTACACTATACAATTCTTAGTTTGTACTGACATATGTAATTAATTAATGGGTCAGGTGTTTATATCAAGACCGCAACCTTGATTATAATAATTGTTATCACCACCTGCGCAACCAATGTTCGTTTAATTACACGTATTGTTGACTCACTAGATAAGAGTAGCCATGCCTGTGCGTGTGTGATTTTTAGGACTGAAAATTATCAGTTAAATAAAATTTACTGCAAAATACAATCTTCCAAGTAAAACTAAATTTATTTATGTCAGCAACTTTCTACACACGTCGGATCTATATTTGTTAACTTTTAATTTCCTAAATTAAGTATTTACGAATGCTTTTAATGTAAGAAAGTGTGCAAGATGGTGTGAATAAACCGGTCGTAAATTATACACAGTAGGTGAAATAGAAGTTGTTAAACATTAAGTTTTAACCAAATAACGTTACAATAAAAGAAAAGTCATAAAAGAAATTCACAAATTGCGTACTGAAGGGAAAATTCGTATTTCTTAGTCCGCACATTGGTGAATTCATACCATTTCGCCATGATTGTCGATATGTGGAAGTTAAATGAAGAAAAAAGGTTGGCGAGCGTATACTTGGTCTCAATGTAAACCATTTTGCAAATAACCAAAGCATTGCAATATTTTCAGGGTATCTTGGTTGATCATCTGGTACTATTAGAAGAAACGAAAATTTCGATGAAAAACAGTATGTAGATGATGAACATTTGCATCCATTTTACATATTTCGTAATTAGGAAGGAAATGTATAAGTAAATTTTATGTTTCATTAACCTCTATTACATTAAGAATCATCTCTTGCCCCTAAATCCAAAGCAGGATCTTTGATTATTGGATGACATATTAGTTACTTGGATTTATACAGAGGATGAAATGATCAAATCAAATATTTGAATTCAAATTTAATACTGAAAAGGAATCATGTGGTGAAGTACCATTTCTGGATGATATAGAATAATATTTATCAAGTATTCTTCTTAATTTCCATTAAAATCATCCCTATAGAATGAAAATCGGTACTTAAAATCAACAACAGTTAAAAGCCTCATACTAACAGATAAAAAACCTTGCCAGATTGAATTAGGTAGTTGGCGCGAATTATGAGTGCTAAATGGTACCCTCTAAAGTTATAGGAGTAACAGTGATGGGCGTCATAAGTGAATTTAATCATAAATGTAAGTACGGACAGTCAGATAGAACAAAAGTGAACTAGAGGCTCTTGGTTATATTTGATTACAAGCTAAGCAGAAAAATTTTAAAAAAAACGCTAGCAATGAAATACAATATGAGCACCGTTTTAAATCAAACCATTACACTAGGCACTAAACTTCCCAACCAAAATTGAAAAATTTAACCATTAGACATATCAGAATTTTGTGAAATTCAATCTAAGGACTGTAATCTCATGCGTGTTGGAGAAACGATTTGTTCATTTAGCTTAAGTTGCAAGGAACTTAGAAACGCATGAATATTTGAATATGTCAGACCTTGCATGTTATATAGTAGAGACAGACATACAATTAACATGAATGTTTATAGATGAATATCAAAATGTAATCGTAATAGATCGCCAAGTTTTGTTGTATAATCGATCAAATTTAAATCAAGAAATGGCATAATGAATGAAGCAGCATTTGAAAATTGGCTTTGCTCGATTTGGATTAAAGCACCAAACAATGGTAGGAAGCGAATATTGCACGAATCAGATTTGGATACTTGTTCAAGTAAAAGCGTAAGAATATAGAATTACCATTAACTTGCAGGAGACGGGGGATTATTAAATGACGATCCCTCCACTAATTTTGGGATTATACTACCATTTCTTTCCTTATAATTATTGATCTTGTTACATACATTACAATATTACATAAACTTAATTTCAGTAGGTAAATTTTGAATTACATTTATAACCCCTCTTTTATTTTAAAATATTTTAACATACTATCGTTGTAGAAATTTGCGACCGGTGTATTCAAATTTGCTTGCATCCTTTCTCATATGGATGCCGATCATAAATAATTAATATAGGAAAGTAAGTGTTAAACGAATAGGTCTGCAAAGAGGAAATAAATTTCATTACTTTAGTTCAACTTCTATGAGTGTATACGTGAAATTTATAATATGTAATTGATCAAATCTCAGTCCTAAACAAACTGTCACACACAGAGGCACAGTGCACGCGTATCTAGTGGATCGTCAGTAACTGTCAATGAATCACTGAATATCAATTCGATGAGGGTTCGTGTGTAGACAAATGCATACGTATACATACGTTCTCGCATTATTTTGGTGAAAAGCCAGTCATGCTTAAATGAAACAGTTTAAACCAAATTTACCTCTTGATTTAATAATTTTCAAATTCGTGGCGAGATGAGCTTGCCTTTGTAAAAGTCTTTCAAAGTTGGAAGCCAAAATATCCGGATCAAAAAGGAAAGCAGTGAATGCAAACACATTGTTTCACAAACCAAGGGTCAAGTAAAGTTCTTATTTCGATTATTTAAAATCGACTTTGCATTTTATGAGACCCGCTTTAAGCTAGATCAATGACTACCAGCTACAGTTCAATGTTATACCAGGGAGAATGAATAGGGAAATTAGCCTGCTTTAGAATCCGCGTCATTTTATACCAAACTGGGACTATGCACTTCCATTTGTATACTTTGAAATGCATTCTCCTTTACGTGAACATGTTTGTACATCTGCTTGACAGCTTTCGTATAGAATGTATGTACACCTGCATAATCTGGCCGCAACTTAATTTCTGTCACAGTGTACCTCTGCATTGAAATCATGTACTAGCTCACCGGCCCTAACATGCTACTCTCCAGTCTTACTTAAATTCTTAATTCCACAGATGCATGTTATCGCGGTCTTTACCAAATTTTGATAAAACAACCAAAAAATTCTCATTGTCAATTGATTGAAAATATTTAGTTTGATCAGCATAGGCAGATTGGCAGCTTTTATTCAACGGGGTGTTCTTGGCATTTTACAACGATCTCAGGATTCTAATGCCAAAAAGCTCAAAGCGATTGGAAACTAATTGGTATACCATGTTGTTGATCCATACATTTTCCTGTACATTATGAATTATTTAAAAATGTATTTCTAATATTTTTACTCCGAGCCAATTTCACTCTATTTCACGTCACATTTAATAATTCTATATGAATTCAACAATGTTTATATTCTGGAATTTGACTTGCTTCACGTAATAAAATCTTCAGTATTTGGTTAAATTATGTGTAACCATTATGAACGATTATTTGGAATTCTGCTTCAAAGTTCTAGTAGACAAGATATAAAATATATTACACAAACTTCATGTTTTTGTTAATCGTGCAGTTGAACAGACTTGTTCACGATTTGCCAACGTTTGCTATGTCATATTACCGGCTTCTTTGAATTAACAATTTTTGTAGCGACATATAGTAGTCATTGACGTCATATAGTTGTATATGCAATAGTAATATATACAGCAACTTCACCAGTTTTGCACTTTGATATATTCATGTATCTTGTGAAAGCATTAATTCACAACAACAAACATATTCCTGTTACGTAGGATATAGAAAAATCTATTTATCTATTGTGTTTGCCCAAGAAAGCAGGATCCATGCTACCTAACTCTCCAGACTTCAGATCAACCGCCTCTGCTATGCTAGTTTAAGCATTCGTGGAATTTTTCAGTGAAATTTTTAATGGCATTCTTTACGTTCCACAAACTTTAACTGTGTCAAATTATGCAATTATAAATTGTATATTCATTTGTCTATAAAAAACTGGGCATTGCAAAATATAGCGGAGAATTGCATTTGATAAATTATGCACTGGCTAATTTATACTGATATATATAAATAAATAAAAATATAAATAAATAAATAAATAAATATAAATATTGGAACTGCTGTTTATATCAAGCTCGCAACCTTGATTATATAACTGATTGACTTGGCCGATTGGTGTAATTTATTGCAGCAATAAAATTAGTAGACAACAACAAAAAGAATAAAATTTTTGAAAAAAACATTTTTTCTTTAATTTCAAATAGCTTATGTGTGACGTCCTGAGACGTTGCACCTAGAGTGCTAGATGCTGTAGAAAATGTATTGGTCCTGAAAAGAGTTGTTCAAAACTTATCTGAAACAACAACATGAAACGAGGAGTGCTAGAACGAAAGCGGCTGTATTAATGTCCTGAGAGCTTAGCCATGCATCCTGCTGCTATCCTGATGCCAGAGACGGTTGTTGGCAGTAGTGTTGTGCAGTATGACGGAAATAAGTTAACTAGCCAAAATTGCATGACTTGGCAATTGCCACGATGAGCTCCACAATGATTCTTGTGGATAATATCTCTGGCAAAACAAAATGAATGGTGAACTGATAGATTCTGTTAATGAAGTAAGTAATCAAGATTGCTGATTTTAATTTTATATGTTTTTGTTTAAAAAATATCGAAATACATTATTAGAATAAAGGTGTATATGATACTGTAGTAAATTTTTTAATTTTATACGGGTGATGAGTTATATGTAATAGGTCAGATTACTCGCTCCACTTTTTTTGGCAAATGAAGATTGTGTATTAGCGTTAGAATCATATTTATAGTTACAATGACTTAATTTTATTCAAATCACATGTGATCAACTAAATTTAACGTAATGGAGGAAAATACATACATCGAGAAAGAAAGAAAAAACTATATAAAAAATGAGTCAAGTTTTTATATCAAAACTGCAACCTTGATTAAAGTTAACTAATAAAATAATTTCTCGTAAAAAGATACATTGCAAACCACAGTTATGCTGCCTCTTTTTAACGACCATTATGTCATACTCCCTTAAGGACAGATTGTCCGAAATTGCTGATCGTTCTTTGGTAAAACCATGTTCGCATGAATCGAAGTCCGCCGGTAAGCTAGGTCCCAAATGAGTTATTGTTAAACATTATATTACCTTCAAACTAAAGAGATAGTTGAGATAACCCCTTAATCATTGGCATTAGTAAGCTTACTAGCTTTAGGTAACGGCTTGTCTACTATTGCCAAAATTTTGACTAATATTGTACCATAATTTAATATTTCGTTAAAAAAGTCCATGCGTATTAAAAATAAAAAAGGCAGTTAAAGTTAATTATTAATGGATGTGCTTAAATTATAATTTTGACGTTTCGATTTTACTTTTGATGTTACTTTTAATAATGTGTTGCAGCCAATAGTGTGTTATGCCTTCTGGTTTTATGGAAAGTCAGGTAGTTTAACCATATGACTTGCATTCTGAGTATAAAAAATATTAACCAAACACCTCTTCCAATTCTAAATAAAATTTTTTAAATTAAGGTTTTCCATCTCCTACTTTCTGTAGTCATTAAAATGTTTGTATCTCTACCTAGGGTTGAAATAACATAATACTTTCTGTCATTTAATAAAGAATTAATTTCATTATCAATCATATCGAGCCACTTTAATAATACACTTAGTTAAACTATATTCCTTAGCATTGGCTTGTTTGATTCTAAATTTACATAATCTTCCATCCGTCTTTTTTGGAATAGGAGTTGTAAATGTACAAATACAAAATCGATTATGTAATATTTTAGATGCAGATAAAACAAAATCAATTGTGTTAATATTATAAATAGAGCCAAAATCTAACGCAACACTTAAGCTTCAGAAAAGCTTCCAAAAAATTCTTCAGCACTTTAATTTGCATTCGCAGTTGAAAATTTCTTGTTTTCAACACTAAGGCTATTCCATCGATGGATTATTTTTTGTGTCAAACTCCTTAGAATATCTAAATACCTAAATATTTTAAGCAGTTAACCAGTTCCATCTACACATAGAAATGATCAAAGCATTTCTTTAAATCAAGTTTGCGAGCTTAAAGTTAACACCAATCCGATTGTATTTAACTAGTCGTCGAACAACAAACCAAAACTACCGACAGTCGTATGCACTGATGCGTTTCGACATTCCAGGATGGCTCAGTGGTTAGAGCACCGGATTCAGAAGTACACGTGCCCAGGTTCGAGCCCTGTCCGCGGCAAATTCTGGCCAGTAGGTGATGAGTTCCCGATAAGGAATTAACCGGTCTACTGGATGAATTGCCTTTACTACACTATATACTTCTTAGATTATACTGACCTATGTAAGTAATTAATGGGTCTGGTGCTCATATCAAGATTGCAACCTTGATTATAATAAAAAAGTTTAATGATTTTTTCAAAGTTGAACATCATATTCAGTTTACTAGCAAGGGCAGAAACACTCTGTCTAACGCACTGGGTTTCTTTTCCGTGATGATTCTGAAGCAGGGTGATGGTAGACTCAAATATGCTAAAAGCAGAAATGGACACGCCAACACATCTAATATAAGAACTTTGACCGTCATTCCAAAAAGTGCAATTTAATACAGAATTTATCCCATAGTATAAATATATCTTTTTTTTCAGATGAATTTATATATCAATAATTGGCGGTTCAGTAAAATGAGTATCACTAAAATGCTGTTAAAGAAATCATGGTTCATAAAATACGCCAAGAAATCAAGGAAACAAGCCAAAATGAAATCCAAAAATATGTCGGTATACAGTTTTAGATCAGATGTCCCATCCGAAATAAATACTGAAATTATTCAAAAATCAGTGACGTTTTGATGAACAATATACAAAAAGGATCTTTAGCATAAAATTCAATGATTGGCTTCCAGCAATCAAACAGATAATAATTGTTAATCGATATAAATTCTGCAGCGCACAGTGAGCTATGTAGTCTGGACTGGCCAATTACTAATGAGGCGAATTTAAGAGAAATTTATGACAAAAATGCTGAAAAAGGAGCGGATATTTATACAATGACTGAATACATTCAATTTTTTATAAGTTGTTGCGCAGCTAGTAAAAAATTAATTCAATTATGACTAGAATGATAAACGAAGGACAGCACGAACGGAAAGTATAATCTCGTGCACATTCGTTACGTGCTCACTGGCGACTCATCAGAAGGAGCCGGCATTACCCCTATAACCACTATATATTTGGTTGAGGAATGCGGGATAATAGGACGGTACAATCTCCTAGACGAATGTGTAAACCTGCAGTAGTGAAGCTAACATTATATAAAGTCTCGACCATGCGACTTCAATGCTAACTCACTCTGTTTAATATATATATATATATACCTTGTCTGTAAAGCACACTAACACTATGGCTATTGTGTTAATAACCGATACCAACATTATTGTACCGAAAAGGTACATGGTACTAACACTATGGTTTCCGAGTCGGAATATGGTACCAACACGATTTATTTCCTTCTATGCTATAGTTCATCAAAATTGAGAAATACAACTATTTCTGAAAACCTGTTACTCCAGTAAATCCATACATTGAATATATTGTTTATTTAAATTAAATTAAAACCACGTGGATTTCCAAATTTTTTGTCAAAGCAAAATTAGAAAAAATATCACGAACAGCGGAAGTTTCGGCTGCGAAATTAAACGGGTAAGGACCGCGATAATCATTTTGCAGGTTTTCTATAGCGGGGTTGTAATGAACAAGTATTTACCTGCAGCTTTGACAGTGTGGATGAACAAAGACTGGATGGGAAACGCATATTGACTTCTGGGCTATAATATTACTTAATTAAAGAAGACGACGAATGACTTCAACTTCTGTGCTACTCAGTCAATGTAGTAAATTGGGAGCTAAATTGGCAGGCTTAAGTTTATGCCATACAATGAACCAACCTATTTGCCATCAATGGACATGTATGCTATAGAAGCATTGAGTTTCCCTGTATTCTTGCTACCATACAATTGTACTATGTGTGGAAGGCTTTTTTCTGTCGTAAATTTTATCCATTTAAACGCAACCGTTCCAAAACTATCGGAGGAGAAATCTGTACTTTATCAGTAACAGAGATGAATCCATTAGTGATTTCATCTGCATACATGTTATGGATAAGTAATAACGCAGGTAAAAATTTAAATCTGTCAATCATGATTAAAAGTGAATCGTAAACTTCAACTCAAGTAAGACTGATGATGACTATTATAAAAAATGTATACGTGTGACATCCTTGCATAATAAACATTTACAATTCGCATGCGTGTGCCGGTTGATTATATTCTTCTGGCATGTCGCAAACTCAGTAACCAGACGCTCAATATTCCGCTTGATTTTATAACCGTTGAAACGATCAGTTATATGTATATTAGTTGTATTACTACCAGGTGGAAAATAGAGTGATTATAGTCCTAAGTTTTTCGCAGGAGGCCCGTGAGAGTCATAGACTTTGAGTCTAGGCTTAGTCTACAAGTAAACAGTCCCAGTTTCCATTCGAAAGTTGTTAAACGTCTGTTAAAAATATACCGTCCAATTGGATTCGCCTAAATTTAATGTTTTCACCTAGGATATCGAAGGCGAAGTCTGATTTAACGAGAAGTCTGATTGTGAAAACGCGTCTGCAATCACACTTTGATCGCCTTTCACGTAGAAGATGCCAAATTTACCTTATTAGGACAGCAAAACAACGTTTACTACATGAGAAAATCGTTCTAATCGTGCACATGTATTTACTTATAATTATTTTTGAAATACTAAGTTATATGCCTATATTTGTGTGTGCTTCAATTTTATTTGATTTGACTGCCATGGCGGCTGTTTTCGTAATAAAATATTTAGTAATATTTTCCATTAAACTTTGAAGAAATGTACATATGTTAATTATTTTTCTTATTTAATTGTTTAATAAATCATATAAACCGCACATATAGCATGGAAACATATTAGCGTAATAATTTGTTAATTGTGTCTCTTACTATAAATTTCGGCTCCATGCATTTTCTTGTGCATATTTATTTTAATTAACTTATGTATAATCTACGTAATCCAGGTGGTCAGAGTGTCGTAGTGCGATAGTTGCATAGGAAATATTCCGTTACGCTTCTTAAAGTGACAATTTATATTGCTTGTCAAATTATATTTTGTACGAATTTTTAGGAAATGTAAATTCACATTTTCATGGTAGTTAATGAAATTTGGGTGCAGTAACAACCATTATTTTCTAAAATCCTAATACATTTATTTAAAAGTATTTTTGTATACAAGTATGTATTAGGTGTTGAGAACATAGTAACAAATTAGTTCAGTTGTGATCAGAAGGATAAACCAAATCGCCAATAAGCACGAAAGGAATGTGCATGAGATTATATTTTCCGTTCCTGCTGTCTTTGGTTTATGCTTCTGGTCACAACTGAACTAATTTGTTACTAGGTTTGCAACATCTAATACATACTAGCATATTTATTAGTGTTAGTATCTTTTACAGACTCGGTATATATATTATATAGTGTGAGTTAGCGTTGAAGTCGCATTGTCGAGACTTTATATGATGTAAGCTTCACTACTGTAGGTTTTTACATTCTTCTAAAAGATCGTATCGTCATATAATTCCACATTCCTCACACTAATATATAGTGGTTAAAGGGCGTAATACCGGCTGCTACTGATGAGCCCACAGAAAGCACGAAACGAATGTTCATGAGATTATACTTTCCGTTCATGCTCACTTTGGTTTATCCTTCTGGTCAAAAATGAACAAATTTGTTACTAGGTTGGCAACGAATAATATATACTTACATATTTATTAGTTCTCCGCAAGAAACAGTATTTAAATATTTTGTATACATTTTAAAAATATTACACTAAAATTATCTCATTTGTTTAAGTTATTGCGTACCTAATAACTAGTTAGCTAAAATTGAACACATGGGGAATAAAATGTATAATCGGATTTATAAATGCCTTACGTGCTTGCACGCGTTTTATAAGTAGGAACCAAAACAACGTCTATACTTATTATATATATAATAAAGAAATTTGTGACAGGTAGTCAGTACAATCATCTACACGAATGTGTATTCAAGCATTGACGAATGCAGCTTTATATAAAGTCTTCGGCAATACGACATCAAATCCAGCTCACTGGAGAAATGATGCTAAATTAGAATGAGATGGTTATTCGAGGGATACTTACTCAGATATCCTTCTTAATTTCACAGTATCTTTGCCCTTCTCTTACCCGGATTCCACTTTTAAATGAGACATTTACGAAGATATATGTAAAAATAGGTCTGACATGCGCATAGACGAATTAACAATTTCTCTTTAGTGATATACGTGCAGTTACTTATATGTAATTCATTACTTGTCAGTCTTAAATAATAGTCAATAACACGCCCACAAATGCGTGGGGTACGCCTACCTAGTGAAACGTCAGGTAATGTTAGATCACCGTAATTTCATTTTAATGAGTGAATGCGTGCAGATACGCGGCACACAATTAACTAGTGGAAAGATAGTTATGATTAAGAGATCTACAAGTATGTATAAATGAAGCAGTTTAAATTGAATTTACCGCTTAACTTAATGATTGTTAAATTGTTTCTAGGACGTACTCTCCGTAGGAAAATGCTTTCTAAACAGGCGGCCGAAATATCCAGAATAAAATTGAAAATAATAGATACAAACACTTTGTTAATCACAACAAGAACCAGGTATGTGATTGTGTTAAATTAATATCAAGCTTACGGCAATGCAACCTCGAAGACAGCTCACTATATATAATATGTATTTCGAGGTTGGATAAATTTCACTAAAATTTGGAAATAAGTATAACTATTATCACCTGTTACCGCAAAACACCTATACATTGTGGACTCGACCGACATCAATTATCAAATTTAGTGATACTCATGACAACATTTAAGTAAATAAATAATAGTTACAAAATGATGTTTTCGAAGAATTAATATATATGCAAATGTGTATTCGGTATAGCGTACCTACTACTAAATTTGTTCAGATAGGACTAGAATGATTAACCTAATTATGCATGGGCGAATGCCATAATCTCATTAACATTAACTACATTACTCATTCAATACACATTCGTGTAGGAGATTGTAACTAATGGCTGTCACATATTTCTCGACCAAATATCTAGCGGATAAAAGGGGTAATACTATCTATCACAGACGAGTCACTAGTATGCACGAAAAGCATGAGATTTTACCTTACGTCCAAGCTGATCTAGGCTTACCTTCCTGGTTCTATTTGAAAAAAAATTGTTACTAGATCCACAATACCTAATACACATTTGTATAATCACTCGTTCTCGGCAACAAGAGGTATATACCTATAATGAATTTAACGGAAAAAGTGATAACTGACATCGATCAGGGCCAACTTATTTGGATTTGTAAGAATAACACGTGTTCATGTTTAGTTTTAATTCTCAATTGTCGTGAAATTAAGCTTATCTTAAAAAAATTGTATTGGTACCCGATACAGGCTCGGAAAGTTGAAAACCAGTGACTCGATACGATATACGGGCTCAGTATCTTGAAATCCATTGTAAAGGCTTCAAATAGCGTCGCTGTACTTTGGATACGATTGTGTTGATTCAATTTAAATGCTTGGTGAATATTAAACATTGATATGCCGCTCTGAATTCGCATTGCCGAAGACTTTATATAAGCTTAATTCCACCAATATCTGAATGCAAATTCGAATGGGAGATTTTACGGTTCACCTGTTCCATATCACTTGACAAAATATATTATGTATTGGGCGTAGTACCGGCTTCTCCCGATAATTCACCAGTAAGCACGTCTCAAATGTGCATATAAGATAATAATCTTGGCTCATTCCGAATTTGGTATATCCTGATGTTCGTATTAAAACAAACTTATTACTAATTAAGAAAAGCTCAACAAAGAGACATACCTGCATTTTACCCTCAACACAAGAAATTATTAAAGCCGTTGTTTATTTGAGAATAATTCATCCCGGGGAACTGAGTAGCAGTCATTCTAGCTAATTTTACAAATGCTAAAAAGATATTAGCCAACCTTTTAGAATTTTCTGCCTTAGAACCAGTCACCTAATTTACGAAAGATCAATTTGTGATTGTTCAACAGATATTAACAACTATACTGCCGTTTACTAGAATAGGAAGACTGTCCGTTAAACCGTAAAGGATCTGTTGAGATCACAAAAATCACGCTGCAAAGTACGCCAAATAATATGATATAATTTGTGAAAACATTGAAGTTGCGGGTACCTACATTGTTAATAAAATGACACTGCGTCACGCGTAAATGTTTCCGAGCACAAGAATTTTATTTGATTTCATTCGATTACAGAGAACGCTCATAGTAACGTACTGAATTCTGATAATGCTCAAATAAAAAATACAAAATATCGGTGGTGTAGTTCTAAATACGGATTTTTTGAAATAGTAGTATTGTTTATCAAGTTTAGTGCCTGGCAAAACAATCGGCAAGCATGAATTTTTTGGTTGAATGCTTACTCATTTCTGGTTCTTCATGTGCCTAAATAAGGTATATATTTATTTTAATCAAGTTTGCGAGCTTGAAGTAAACACCAATCCATTTTATTAAACCAGTCGTCGAACAACATGACAAATCTACCGCCAGTTGCACGCACAAACACGTTTCCAACTTCCATGATCATCATCAGAGTACGACGGCAAACTGACTATCGAGGATTAAACCGCATTGAATATATATGGAAATCAAATTAAGATATGCTGCTCTCAGCTCTAGTAGTCTTGCATACATTGTACGTGACTGGAAATGTCGGCTGCACAAAGCTTATGCAGTCACGAACATTAACTGTTTGCAGCTTTCGTCACACACATATATATTAAAAATACTATTCAGGAATAACTGATTGCGCGGGTAGTGCTAACAATTCTTTAAATCAAGTTTTCTATCTTGAAGTGAACACCTATCCCATTGTATTTTACCAGTCGTCGAACAACATAACAAAACTACCGCCAGTCGCAACGCACTGACGCGATTCGACCTTCCTTGATCATCATCAGAGTACGACGGCAAACTGACTAGCGTGGGTCAAACCGCATTGCATATATATAGAAAGCAAAATGAGATATGCTGCTTTCAGCTCTAGAAGTGTTGCATACATTGAACTTGACTGGAAATGTCGGTTGCACAAATTCAATTCAGATACCTTTTGATAAACGCGGCTAGCGATTTCTACTGTAAATTTGTCGCTGGTGCAAAATCTTTGTTATAATTTGTTGAGGTCATAGCTTTTAAGCTATTTACACAAAGATATTGCGTTTTCTAAAATCCTTGACGTAAATCTTAGAAAAACGACTTGAATTAAATACTATTTTTGATTGCATGCAGTGAAGAGTTGAAGTAAAACGTATTATTAATAACAACGCTGTGAAAATGTAAAAAAATGGATCAAGCTATACGACCACAATTGTAACGTTGAATTGGAGTCTCAACTGAATAGTGTTAGAAATTATTTGAAAAATATTGTCGCATTATTCTAGAAAATTATGTGAGTTAAATTTTGCTTATAGCAATGCTTGTGAATAAAACATTAACAGCTAGCAGTTTGCTAAACTAACCTCAACGTAGTGCTGACTGAAAATCGCTTATCTATTGGTGATAAAAATACCCGTCCGCCATACTAGCAATAATCTATTTTGATGCAATATTCCACGAAAGGAAAAAGCAAATTCGCTTAGTGCGCTAAATTTATAAAATATTCGAAAGACACATGGCGATACGAAATTTTAACATAACGAATAGATTAATTAGATAATCAATTGAAAATAAATCAGCAGATTAAATTTAGAATTTATTGGCTGTGGAAAAATCGCCAGGTTCTATTTGGAACACAACATTACATCATGGTAGTCTAGGACATTTCTATGAATCCGAATTGGAAGTTAGCAACTGTTAATGATATAGAATGTTGAATTAAGTATAACCTATTTTTAGGCTTATAAATTTACAACGCATTAATCAAGTTTTAGCAGTACAATCTTTCAAAAAATTATCATTTAATACTTATATTATTTTATTTACAAATTTAGGGTCCTCATTGAGTCGAATAATAATTAATGGACTTTAACTCATTAATTTACTTACCTTCGATGTTCGTTATGCTTTTAGCTAATTTCCCTTATTTTACCAGTAATATACAAAAATACGAATATCATCAACGTGCATTTATTATATCAAACACCAACAGCTAATACGAGCTAATTAATGTTTGTTTCGGAGAAGTAATATATATTAAAGTACGTATTAGGTGTTGCGAACCTAGTAACAAATTAGTTCATTTGTGACCAGAAGGATAAACCAAAGGCAGCATGAACGGAAAGTATAAACTCATGCACATTCGTTTCGTGCTTACTGGAGACTCATCAGTAGGAGCCGGTATTACGCCCTTTAACCACTATATATTTGGGTGAGGAATGTGGAAAAATAGGACGGTACAATCTTCTAGACGAATGTGTTAACCTGCAGTAGTGAAGCTAACATCATATAAAGTCTTCGACAATGCGACTTCAACGATAACTCACAATATATATATATATATATATATATATATATATATATATATATATATATATATATATATATATACCGAGTCTGTAAAGGATACCAACACTATGGCTATTGTGTCAGTAACCGATACCAACATTATAGTACAGAAAAGGTACATGGTACTTAGATGATGGAAAATAATGTATGCTATAGTTCACTGAAATTTGGAATTACAACTATATCTGAACACCTGTTACTCCACTAAGTCCATACACTCTGGCCTTTATCGATATCAGTTATCACATTTCGTGGTAAGCATGATATCATTCAATTCAATATGTTGCAGTTAAATACTGATTGTTGAGGAGTACTAATTTATATGCAAATACATATTGGGTGTTGCGAACCTAGTAACAGATTAGTCCATTTGTGACCAGAAGGATAAAACAAAGGCAGCATGAATGAAAAGTATAATCTCATGCACATTCGCTTTGTATTTACTAGCGACTCATCAATAGGAACAGGTATTACGCCCTTTAACCACTATATATTTGGATGAGGAATGTGGGATAATATGACGGTAAAATACAATATGAGAGTAGACATTCATATGTAAAAATGTAGTAACTGAAATGAAATTTAACACTTGCGTTGTTTTTTGTTGTTGTTTATAATTTACCATTGTGTAATAATAAATAGTGTATATTTGTTTAACTTTTTTCGCTTTCGAAAACTGTGATGTCACTCGTAAATCATGTAATTCCACATAGGAAGAACAAACGGAGTATTCTGGAAAGTGCAAATCGTGAATTACAATTAAGCCCGTTAAGTTCCACTTAGTTTATTGTAGACGTGTATTTTATTATAATTTACTGAATATTTAGCAGTTTTAGAAAAAAAACATACATACGTGACGCCAACCTGCCTAGTAAAAATTGTGTGGCTATAAGATATCACCCTTAATGAGTATAAATGAAATGGTTTAAATAAAATTTTACACTTCTTTATTAGTTTAAGTTCATATCATGTGATGAGCTGTGAAAGAAAGAGGGCAACACGCAATAGGTTCCAAAAAAATCCCCCAAAATTAGGGAATGCGAACAAACCTATGTGAGTCACAACACCGAGCATGTAACATATATAATTATTAGAATTGCGAATAGTTGCATAATTTTATTGCTCACTGACATGGTCGCGAATCGAAACCTTCATGCGCAATGTTGTGCAAAGTTGCACAACGAGCAGCAAATTTAGTCGTTAAAAAGACAAGCTCTGTAAACGGCCATTTAAACATTCAAAGAAATAAGCTGTGAATAAAAGTAGCAGAGCACTGGTGGCTCATTTAAACTGTTAATATCCTTACTTTGTGTACTATGGTTTTGTCCCCGATGGGGGAAATCAGTTGAAACCTTGTCAAGTGATTCACTTTACGCATTTTGACGATGAGTAGATTAGCAGGAAATAAAAGTCATGGAAATCGCTACGTAGATGACGTATTGTTTATTGCAATTTATATATATGCGGCGAAACTATGATAGTGACAAAATCATTGATCCGCTTAATACATTGTGCGATCATAATTGTCATGTTAATACAATAGCAAAGAGATGTGAGGGCCAGAAGTCTATCGACAAATAAGCGCAAGTGAAAATGTGTGTTTATTTGTGCAGTTATCTCACCAAGTTTCTATAGGCTATATGTCACATGAATCGTCTTATGGGTGTCTTATCAGGCTAGATTGTATACTCCAATCTTGGCCCTTTAACTGTCAACGAAAGTTGAGCATTAAATTTGTTTTGAATAAAAAGACATCCTGAATGTAGTTGTGATTATTTATTTACTTCGTATTAAGAGATATCAGGGTCTTTGATTACAGAATCTATAATTTTCGATGATCATAGAATTATTTCTGTCAGTTATTGTACAACTGTATTTGAGAGCTTTGTAATAGTCGTTTAATTTTGCCTATAAATTGGTTGGATTCTGCTATTTTTCTTCAAAGTACATATTATGCATATTGTATACTAGGTAAACAACACAAGATCTCTAAAATAAAATAAAATAAAATAAAAGAGGTGAAATATGCACAGGAATTAGTAACCTACATGACTATATACAATTAAATAGTTAAAATAATTGACATTTGAAATTGGATTGCGCATTGTGTCCATCAAAAGTTAATTTTCTGCACTTGTTTCCTACAGAAAACTTATTCGCACTTGTTCTTTATTCCGATCTGCAAAGAATTGAGTATTCATTAATTCACAGAGCACGATGTAATCTGTCCTTTTTTAATTCGGGTAAACAAAATTTTGCAGATTTTCTAGATAGGTTTCGGCTACCTCGTTTCCTAATTCATTTCCAGCCTCGTCGTAACTCACTGAAAAATTTAAAGAATTAAAAAGCCAATTATGGAAATCTTGTTTAAATGTATATATATATATATATATATATATATATATATATATATATATATATATATCTTTTAAACATTCAATGTCAAAGATTTAAAACTAACTTCCTGCTTTGAATAAAAATCAAAATATTGTCTAACTTTACAATATGTATATATATATATATATATATATATATATATATATATATATATATATATATATATATATATATATGTAAGAACAAAACAACGTACTCCATGGAATAACATTTATTAATAAATCTTATTTCTACCAGTATCTACAGCCATTGTTCTGGATTCGTTAGTATATTCGTTCATCCAATCCCAATGTACATGTGTTGTAACCAATCTCCTCTTCGTTATGCTAGCCTTGTTCAACACAACAAAACTGATGTGCACGAATGAAAAAGATAGCCTCTCTGTGACGTCAACACCTTTGTCTGTATACAAATTTCAATGCACATGCAACGCTCAGTACATCGGCAGATCAAAAAAGAGGCTCGAAACTAGAATAAATCAGCATCTCCCTCAAAAACTATTAAAGAGGGGTGCAACTCCTGCACAAAAATCAGCAATTTGCGAACATGTACTACTCACAGGTCATGCTGTTAGTAGTAACAATTTTTCAGTTCTCTACAAGGCAAAAACAGAGAAAATGCTTCTGACTTTTGAAGCTATTGCAATTAATAAGCTGAAGCCCTGCTTAAACGTGCAGAAAATAATTAAAAAAGAAATTAAATTCGACTGGAACAAAGACATAACCGACATGCCTTTAAAAATAGCCAACGCTTCGCAAAATACGACACATACATCAATTACGGACGCAATTACAACGAAAGCGATGACACACCAAATGACGTTACGCAAAAGGAGTGGTCTAAATTGCGCAAAAGCAGTGGTCCAAATTGCGCAAAGCAAAGGCTAGCATAACGAAGAGGAGATTGGTTACAACACAAGTACAGTGGGATTGGATGAATGAATATACTAACGAATCCAGAACAATGGCTGTAGATACTGGTAGAAATAAGATTTATTAATAAATGTTATTCCATGGAGTACGTTGTTTTGTTCTTATATATATATATGTATATATATATATATATATATATATATATATATATATATATATATATATATATCGGCGCGTGAGTATTATTGGAAGTGCCTGACTATTTTAAAGAATATGTCCCACTACTTGCTGCATACACGCGACGTAAAAAATATATATTAACTAACCTATATTTGTTTAGAAGGGGTTCAAAATTTTTGTGGCGCTATTTCGTCACTTTTTTCTCTCGTCTTGAAGGAGACACACTGCTTCAGACACTACATTTCGACGATCTTACTCCCATCTAAAATAAAAAAGCCAATGTTGCATAATATGTTAAGTCCTTCTCTTGAATAAAAAAAGTGCTATTTCTTGTTGTCTCTTACACGCGTATACTATTATATAACTTATAATGTGTAAATCATGAACAGTTTGATATTCCGATGTTTGAATTAAACCAAAATATCTTAACACACACACACACACTGTATGACAAGAAAACTAGTTATTGTTTATCATATTTGGCCAATAATGCGCGGTATAAAGTGTTTCAACATTTATACGTCAAGAGCAGTGATGAATATGTGAAAAGTCGCAAACTTTGTAATAGTGTGTACATATTAGTGTCAGAATAAGATAAAAATTAATGTGTATGGTATTACTCAATGAGCATTGAAATGAAGAGACATAACATTCAGTTAATGATGTACAATAAACATGAATAAGTAAAGAACAATATATTTATATCTAATACGTATGACTGTAATGTGATACTGTTGTGGACTTAGGTTACATTTAACATGGGAATGGAAAATATTTTCAAAATGACACGTTTATATACATTGCCCACGCGTTTGAATTGCTTTTCAAAATCGAGCCAACTGACGTCTAATTATAGAAGTGGCAGTAGTAAATGGAATCAACGGCAAGAATAAAATGATTAATAAATAAAGCTGTACAATAATAAGATTAGCTAAAACAGTGTTACTTTTATGGTTATATAAATTTAAAACAACAATGGCGTTGCAAATGCCAAGGGCTACATATCTAGCTATTTATATATATATATGAACCTCCAACTTTAATTAAAGTTCACCTTAATAAAGTTTTCAGCTACCTTGTTAAAGTCAAAAGAATTCAGACTTAAAGACGGATACAGGGTAAGCCAAACTATTTCGTTGGCCAAATATAGTCATATCTTTAAAAGAATTACAGTGAGAGAAAATGAATCAGAAAGGGAGAGTAGTAATTGAAGTGATCATATATAAATATTAACATAAAAAAGAAAGAAATGGCCGTTTTGTGTCCTCAAATGATGAAGCAATTTTCGGTTAAAGCATGTGACAGATAAAATAGAATATGAGATACCATTATAAAGGCAAGAATTAAGAATAGAATAAACTCACGATAACCTGAGGGACTAGTCATTTAAACAGTAGAATCAGTATGAAGTCTGAGACTATTTTCTATTAAACTATTTTATCCATACTCCCCAAGATTTTCACAATCCCATATATGATCGTCGCCTCATACGTAGTTTTAGTATTATCTTCCATTTATCTAACAAACAATCGATTATGCTTCAGAAAGTATTGGGCTCTATAGTTTTTCCACATATGTGGCAGTAAAGAATTTGCTATCGTAATTTATCTCAATTGATCCGCTAATTAACTTAGTAAATCTAATGTAATTGCATAATTCACTGCGCTTGCAGCGATCATAGACTCTGTGAGTGACTGGCCAGAACCGATCTTCGAATATGCCCATATTTGCATGCCGTTATGTGCTAAATCTTAATAGATAGCAATTGAATACATAATCCAAAAAAATATTCAAATTAATATTTACGGTATCCAATGAGATAGCAAACCAGAAATTAAAAAAGTGATCCCTAAATACATCATCAATCATTAAGTCAAATATATAATGAAGCTTAATAAATTAGCAGAAAATATAAGATTGTAGATGTTTGCGTTCTGTAAAATGTTCACTATAATATAGCAATAAAAATGCAAGAAAAGAGTTAAACAAAGTATATTAAACTATTTTTTTATTAAATTTCCTGCATAGAATATTTGTAGAAACAACCAGCTTAATAAATATATTTCTAATTTGTTTATATATATATATAAATATATATATATATATATATATATATATATATATATATATATATATATATAAAGAAAATAATTCCCCGTAGAAAGTCAAAGTTCATACCCAATCCTGGTAATAGATCATGAACCTGAATAAGATTGTGCAAATGGGGTAGAGTATGTGCAGTACATTTTAATAGAATTTTGTATCAGATTTCATACTGATTATATTTTTCAACTGGGTTTCTCCATAGCTATAACTTTACAGACAGTAGGATTCGAATAAACTATTTGCTTTCCTTCCAAGATAATATCTTTTTATGATCGCTGCCAGTAACTCACGCTCTTTGCTTCTTATTCTTTGATTGTAAACTTTCATTAAGAAATGAATTTTATTATATTAACGAGCTTGTTTAGCCTGTCTTCAATCCGAGTTGAAATCCAAATTCTTTTGACTTTATCAAGGTATCTTAAATATATTTCTTTCAAATAAATAACCTCCTCTTCATATATTGCACGAAGTAAATGTTTTCTAAACCACAAAATAAATATAATGCACAATTATTGCAGGTAAATTTTAACGCTTGTAGTGGGCTCATATATATAATTGCTGATTAATTTCACGGAATATAATAATTGAAACCAACTGCAGAATAAACATACAAACAGGAGACACACATGCTTGTTTACACTTATATAAAAACATATAGGTCATAGAAATAAATTGCTAGATATATATTTAAACACGGTTGAGAAGAAATATGCCTAGGGTAGAAGAAATGACGTAGAAAAACCGTGTGTACGAAAAATTAAATGGATAAATTCTTTAACATTATCAAACACATTTGCAATAATACTCAGGCAGAATATATATATATATATATATATATATATATATATATATATATATATATATATATATATATATATTAGGTGAGGCTCTTGCGCATACGTTTTTTTACATTTAATGAGCTTATTGATAAAATATAAAGCGAAATGGAAATTTAAGCCAATTTAAAGAAATATCTAAATAAAATCTTTATTGCATTCCAGGGTGCCTACAATTGATTTCACATTCATAAATGTATTCATGGATAAATCATGAAATGAAGAATCTAAAATGGCGAAATAGAGACATGAAAATATGCTCAAAATCCTGGGAATTTATGGGCCTTCAAAGAACAATCAGAATAATTTCCCTATAAAGGAAGTGGTGGTGAATTTCTCCTAAGTGGATCTGATGGACAACCGGAGGAAAATACTAAACCTCGGATTAAATATTGTGATTCTTATTGAATGCATGGCAAAAAATGTGATTCTTATGGAATCTGAATTAAAACATAAAAAGAAACAATGCAAAACTAATTTTAAATTTATACGTCATCAAGTTAAATTAACATACAAAAATTGGTTATGTTTTAAAGCAGATAAGGTTAGAAACCGATTTTTGTGAACCAGTCACATTTTTAGACACAATGAAGGATTAACTAGACTTGACGGAAGTTTATATGAAGATAAAGAAGGACTCGACGAGGAAGTCACAAGAAGCGATTAATTTAAAAAAAATAATGAAATAAATATATCAAATGAACTGGAATCGTCTCATGGTAGCTCACTAATACATACGACACGGTCTCACCCAGAGTTAACGTGTTAAGGAAAGTCCATAAACAGTGCTAAGCACATTCGCTAATTATAATTTTACAGAATATAAAAAATATAACAGAATATCGTTTCGATATATTCATGAAATGCTCATATTTTTTAAGATTACAAATGGAAAACACATAATTTTATAGATATTCGTAGTAAGTACATTTAATTAGGGAGTGAGAGACTAGCAAGATTAGATGTTGTGCCCATGTATGCTTACAACCTGGTTCAAGCATCATTGAAGTGCGTAAAATGTTTTCAAACGGAGTTTTCAAAATCTGAACTTAATTTTCTAGCAAATAGTCAATGCCTTTTAGCGGCTCTTGACGTCTCAGTTTGACATCTGTTTCATTTATTATAATCAAAGTTGCGGTCTTGATATAAGCACCAGACCCATTAATTACTTACATATGTCAGTATAAACTAAGAATTGTATAGTGTAGAAAAGGCGATTCACCCAGTAGACCGGTTTCGTCCTTATTGGGAACTCATCAAGTACTGGCCAGAATTTGCCGCGGACAGGATACGAACCTGGGCACGTCTGCTTCGGAATCTGGTGCTCTAACCACTGAGCTATCCTGCCGCACACTACACCACACACAATTTTCAGTTATATACTAACTAATGTAACTTGGTTAGTCAATTTTTCCTTTAGGTGGAGCTCATATGGCATCCATTTAGACCCAAAGTTCCAACTAACCATGCCCAATCTGTCATTACTGAACAGACACAACATTACATGGGGAAGTGGTATTGAAATGAACATTTATATAATTAAACGAACATTGGTTGCGCGGGTGGTGATAACAATATATTATAATCAGGGTTGCGGTCTTGATATAAACACCTGACCCATTAATTACTTACATATGTCAGTATAAACTAAGAATTTTATAGTGTAGAAAAGGCAATTCACCCAGTAGACCGGTTTCGTCCTTATTGGGAACTGGCCAGAATTTGCTGCGGACGATATCGCTCTACTGGGTGAATTGCCTTTTCTACACTATACAATTCGTAGTTTATACTGACATATGTAAGTAATTAATGGGTCAGGTGCTTATATCAAGACATCAACCTTGATCTTAGTAATTGTTATCACCGCCCACACAACCCATGGTCGTTTAATCTATTTCATTTTTTCTACTAAGCAAATCTTTCACCACGTTTAATTTTCCATAATTATAAGAGATCGTTTAATCAAAATCTGCTAGTCGGGTTATCGAGGAGTTCATCTTACGATAGACATTTGTACTGCAGCTTTACAAGCAATACTAATCAACTACCTTTTTATGCTAAAATTTTGATTTATTATACTCCAGGAAGTGCTTCAATTGAAGCAATGCAGAATACAACACAAAAATATCTTAATTAATATTACAGTACCATTATTCGCGATCTTGTTTCTTTCGGCTGGAAATCCGTATTGACCTAACTATGCTAATGGCTCTGTTGTAGAACTGCCCCAATTGCAAAATTTCAGGCATATGAAACTAGCTCAAATGGCTTATTCTATTTTACATTTCTAGAATGGTGATCACATTTAGCATTTCCTTAGTGATATGAAATCTTTCCTGGTCCTACTTGCTGAAGTTGATAATCGAGGGGTAATTGATTGTGCTCTTCTCCCGAAAAAAACGTCGTGTCCAAGATCCTAAGCCTCCGGCTGGGTGTTGCATGAAACGATGCTTATGTCAAATTATCCCCAACAACCTACGCAGTTAGTGTACGGTCCGAGGTTCGTTACGTTTTTCAACGTTTAAAATTTAATATCCAAATGATTACTTCTCTTATCGGAAATTTTATGAATACATTTTTGTCCAATTTGGTCCAAATTTTCTCCAACCCCTGACTGAGATCCACACAAGATCTCTATAAATAATGATATCGCAGATGTATGTCATGAGAATGGAGTCATAATGGAGGACCTCCTCAGCCATACAGTCTACTGTTTAATAAACGTTTCAGTCCAAAAGTTATCAAAGGAAATTCTTGCCATATCTTTCATTGAATTTTAACTGCGGTGAGTGTTACAGAAGATTCCAACATCGGTATTTAATTATACGCGTTAGGAAGATCTAATTTTGAATAAACCGTATACTTCATTATATCCAGTAGCAAAGTGTTTCGGTTTGTTGGTGTTACAAATCGCTAATTTACACCGATTTAAAACTTTGATAATTCAAACAAAACCGTCACTGCCCTGGTTCAGATTGGTGAACTTCCACTGTTTGCGTTGTCAAATTAGAATATGACCGCCTAAAAATCCGTTTTTTGCGTAATTGGTGATATTCTGCAGAAGCAACCTCTTGTTTCAATTATGTCAATGGTTACGCCTCGGGTCAACAGGTTAACGATGCCGCCATGTTGAAAAATGACATGCTTATTTCATTTAAATCACTAAATCCTCTATGACAGCGGGACGAAGTAGGTAAACTAATTTAAAGACTAGCGTTCCATTCCGGATTTAGTGATCTAATATCAAATTTAGTTGGATTACAAATTCCATCGAAGATATATAATACTTTAAATCAGAGACAACAGAATTTCACTTAAAAGAAGTTTTCTTTCGCTATGTAACTTAAAGGTGCTTGATCACGATTCATACATATTAGAATACCATTGACAGCCAGAAGTTTATAACTTAATACGAGGCGAACTAATTCCATCACTTCTATAAGAAATTTGAGCCCACTTAATTCGTCCCGAATCACAACTTTATTGCTAGTAAGCCCATAAATTTTTTAAAATCTCTGCTCAAACAGAATCAGACCGTTGTGTTAGCCGTCGCGTGAAACGTTTCTTTGTTTAAGCGTCCGATTTTGATATTAGCAAGCAATTCAATATACCCATTATAAACACACAGTGGAGACTTTCTGACGCCTCCTCCAGGAGGTCTCCTAATTATAGTGTTTGCTGCTTATCCTGACAGGTTATTTATTGATAACAGTTTTGAACTGCCTTCCTATCTTGTTCCTACTTAATGCAAATCGAGGCAGCCTTCCACTTTGCGCTGTGGTTTTCGTCAATATTTCCGATAGGTTAGGCCAAGATCTCGAGGCCAATCAAGGCTCTGGTGCGAGCGATTCCAACTTATCTCCAAGTGCTTATTCTAGCCACGATAATGTGACATACCCAAAGCTCTGCTTTCGAATTGGCAATTGGTGATCATTAATTTGTGTCACAAGCGAAGAACCTATTCTTGAACTGTCAAATGAGCTAAAACTTCCCTGATCTGTTGCATGATGTAGGTGTCTGCATTCACCTTGTGTAACTCAGTTTCTTGTAGTCTGTACGCGCCATACGTCCAATGGAAATTGCCTAATCAACATATGTTCAGTTTCTTGAAGGCCTATATTTCAGATAGTAACTCGGTTGATAATTTAGTTAAAAATGTTAAACTGATGATTTCCTGTGAGATATTGACCCCGTAATCCTTGGCATACAAGCGTTCAGAAAATACCAATGGAAGCTAATGCTCTATTTTCTTCAGGTTTTGAAGATCGTGTACCTAAGCCGTACTTTAGATTAATTTCTTCTGTGATGTTTGGTTAGTAATAACTGAAACGCGTCGGATGTAGTATCAGTCATAAACCTGTCCAAGAACCTAGAAATATTGGAATTTTATTCCACTGGCAAGGTTATCCATACTATAACAATTTTTTTAGGCTTTTACGGTACCGAAGAAATATCGGGTACGACACATGTGTTGCATAAATATTATATCTTTGTTTTGACTAAAAATTGATTGTTCCCGATGTTTCAATTAAACGGCAAAATTTCTGAACACCATTACGATTCTCTTTTCAAAAACATAGCACATCACAAGTTACAAAAGCAATACAATAAGTGAGCTTTAATTTTTTGCTTTAACTATGTACTGGGGACGAAAAAAGAGATCCGACATTGATTCCCGAAAATTTTCGGAAGAAGGACTAAGAAAAATCACGATTTAGTACAAAAGGATAAGGTAATCATAAGTTATCAGAATGATGAACATGGAATTGGTGCGATTGCTTAATGTTGTACAGGCTCCCGAATGAGAACTACATTTATCCCAAGTTTTCGGTTACCTGAGTAAGAGGATATACTTCTAGCCTGTTTCAATCATGCTGCTGTCTTGAGTTTGCTGAACTAGTATTGCCATCAGTGTCTACTGGGCTAAACCGCATTATCATTACAAGCAGATACCTAATGTTATTCGATATTGTCAATTTTGATTTTTTATGTTAAAAAACGATGATCCGTTAATATATAATTTGTATTACAATGCACCTCAATGAGATAAATCTGGAAAGAAATTTACTGCGGATAACAGAAAAATAATATGTCCATGCCTTTTTAATTTAACACAGTATTCTTATAATTAGGAAAATACAAATAACAAATTGGATAAAGGCCATTTATTTCGTGAATACTAATCATCTCTTATACAATCATACATATTTATACATTTTGGGTTTTCAATTGATTATGCTAGTGGTAACAAATCTGACTCGGTTTTACTTCTGTTTCTTGTTTTGGCTAGTTGGTGAGTGTGTATGCGTTTGTGTTTGTGTGTATGCGTGTTTTCATGTCAAGGTCATTCTCGCAGTATTGTAAAGTGATGTCTGATATCTGGTAATTATTGTTTTGATAGCTAGAGAATTAACCATTTGTGCGCATTGTTCACTGTTACATATACAAGTGCCATTTTCCCAGTATAGTTGATCGTTTCACCTTGTTGCGCAAAGTTGTCGTTTCCACATGGTGACAGCGCCAGTGTAGATTGTAGTGTTAAACGCTCACATTGTTTGGAGACTTCTGTCATTGTATGCGCCTCTGTTATTTCCACTTCGGTTTGTTGCCAATTCGATTGTATGTTTGTTGATTCTAGTCGAGGGCCTGTTTGTTCTTGACTGGATACTAGTAGATTGTTGTTGAAATTTGTTATTCTTGGCCAGTCGATAAGAATATCATGTTGATGAAACTTTTGAATATTAAGGTCAGGTGCTTGATGTTCTATGTAAAGGGCTTCATAGATAAATAATAATTTTTCTGATTTTGCTTTATGTAGAATTGTGAAATTGGTCGAATTGACAGGGTGCCTCGTTGCCAATATATGATCGGAAATAGCTGATTTTCCTGACGGTGCCAAGCCTTTGTTAATCAATTTCTGTGGCAAGTGTTGCTGGATTCTGCTTATCAATTGCTTCTTCGTACGTCCGATATATTTGCTACCGCACATACATAAGAATTTATAGACTATGAATGATTTGGAGAGAAGTGGCAATTGATCTTTGGCATCCAACCTCATGATTTTCTGTGTACTGAATGTCATATTAACTTTAACACTGGGAAAGTTGTCCTTAGTTATTCTATTCAGCCGCAGTGCAATTATTGAGGCTGGTACGTCGCCTCTAAATGGTAAGTTTAGGAAAACCTGCTTCAAGTAGTTTGCAGAAAAACTTGGCTGGTTTATGTTGTGGAGCGTTGATCATTGACATAATGGGCCGCATCGAAGGAGCTCCTGAGGCTGTCACGGCTTTATGAGTTTTTGGTTTGCCGTACAATCTTGCGGTGTTTGTTCCGACTGGTCTTGCTTTCTGGATGTCTTCTGTGAATTTTGATCTAATCTCGGAGTCAGCCATCGATGTTAGAACATGTTTTTCCATCATTTTTAAAATTGCATTAATTCTTGATTCGATTTTCGTTGAATCATCTTTCTGTTTGATGTCATGCTTAAATTTAGATTGATCATTTATTATATCGTTCATGGCCTTCCTGTAAGCGTCGGCTTCAAGTATAACAATTCCTGATTTTTTGTCGGGTGTGGCAAGTCGTATGGATTTGTCTGATTGGAGTTTTCTGAGTTCGTCTATGTGCTGTTTTGTGATGATTTGGCTGCCTTTGAATTCCTTCTTGTTCTAGTGCGCTTACTATCTCAGCTTTCAGTCCTTGTCCATTGAATGCATGTGGGGCGGTGTCTTTCGTTAAGTCATTGTAGAAATTTTCCGTTCCAGCCTGAATGTCAATAATGTCACGTTCACTTATGTGTTTTTTTACTACGCAGAATTTTGCTTCTAAGGAGAGTAATTCTTTCTGGTGTTTTGACAAGATCACTTTTGAATAATTATGAATAAAAGCGTCTTAGTTCGTAGGAAATTTTGATTGCGTAGGAAATTTGTCCAGGTCTCTCGTGAGGTCCTTGGTTTCTTTGTCCGCTGTTATTTTCATCAGCGTTTCTATCTTCTTTGTGAAAGCGGTGTATTCGCCGTCGTTCAGTCTTGCAAATTGACAAACTAGTGATTGAATGATGCTCTCAGCATCTTGCAGTTTTGATTGGTTGTCCTCGATACCATTGAGCAATAAGCGACTTCGTCGGTTTTTGGTTATTTCTTCTGCACTGCTTGAGGAATCGTTCTGGCACAACATCTGATTCTAAACACGATTTGAAGAACTTAATTCTTTCTAGAAGTTTGGCACACGTACAGTTGGCTGCAATATAAGTGTTTAGTGTTTTATATATCGGACGTACGAAGAAGCAATTGATAAGCAGATTCCAGCAACATTTGCCACAGAAATTGATTAACAAAGGCTTGGCACCGTCAGGAAAATCAGCTATTTCCGATCATATATTGGCAACGGAGTACCCTGTCAATTCGACCAATTTCACAATTCTACATAAAGCAAAATCAGAAATATTATTATTTATTTATGAAGCCCTTTATATAAAACAACATGCACCTGACCTTAATATTCAAAAGTTTCATCAACATGATATTCTTATCGACTGGCCAAGAATAACTAACTTCAACAACAATCTACTAGTATCCAGTCAAGAACAACCAGGCCCTCGACTAGAATCAACAAACATACAATCAGATTGGCAACAAACCGAAGTGGAAATAACAGAGGCGCATACGATGACAGAAGTCTCCAAACAATATGAGCGTTTAACACTGCAATCCACACTGGCGCTGTAACCATGTGGAAACGACAACTTTGCGCAACAAGGTGAAACGATCAACTATACTGGGAAAAATAGCACTTGTATATGTAACAGTGAACAATGCACACAAATGGTTAATTCTCAAGCTATCAAAACAATAATGACCAGATCTCAGACATCACTGCAATATTGCGAGAATGGCCTTTACATGCAAACATGCATACACACAAACACAAACGCATACACACTCACCAACTAGCCAAAATAAAAAACAGCAGTAAAAACGAGTCAGATTTGTTACCACTAGCATAATCAATTGAAAACCCAAAATGTATAAATATGTATGATTGCATAAGAGATGATTAGTATTCACGAAATAAATGGCCTTTATCCACTTTGTTATTTGTGTTTTCCTAATTATAAGAATATATATATATATATATATATATATATATATATATATATATATATATATATATATATATATATATTCTAACTGCAACGATCAATGAAGATGATAATGTTGTATAGCCGGTATAGGACGATTGTCCAACGTAACCGGACTCAGCACATCCACGAAAGGTCAAAACACAAAAATCAAATCTGCGAAATGACGAACAATAAACACACACAAAAGATTTAAACAGGGGCAGTTCTAGAAATTATGCAAATATTTTATTGCAAATCATTGTAAACATGCAAACTAACCCTTTAACATATATGTAACAAAATATTAGAAATTTATTTATTCAAATCTTTTCTGCGCACATCTTCTAACGTGTTTCGCAAAATATGTTTTATTGGGTTCCAAGTTACCGCTGCGTATTCCGAAATCCTCCTAATTTACATAATATACCCACGTAAGTATCTATCATTCGTTAATAAATTTTTATATTTTAACGATCAATAATTATTTCTATAAGTTTCACCACAGAAGTTGTACCCTGAATAGTTTTGCCTACATAATTGACTTTTTCTTGAAGTTTTACCTAAAAGGGAATCACTAATAAATCAAGACATATTTAAATTTCATCCTACAGTCAATTATAATCACCTTGGTTTTTTTTGTAAAATTTAATATATAAACCAAGCTTTATAATAGAACTAATAAGGTAATTCGTATCCAAATTTATAGAATACGTAGAGAAATCTATTTTTTGATCGATTGTGGAGGTAATTTTGTATTGGCTGCAAATTTACAAAGTTTTATATTTGGACCGTATTTTATAAATTCACAAATATACTTTTGAATAATATATGGCTTAAGCCAGGAACATATGAAAGCCCTGATTTTGCACATAACAATATAATATATGTGTTGTGGTATGATGTACCATGCCTCTCATATGTAGGTAAAAGTTAACTAAATTAAACATAAACGAATAAATCCTCAATTAGCTGATGGCTCTCATAACATCTGTAGCCGGCAGCTATTTCATAATCAATTTGAATGTTAAATTTATGAAAATGAAGGAAACTCTGTTTTAATAAGCCATTTTATTGCTAATAAATTTTCATGAAAAATAACGGTTCAATCATTCATGCAAAAATTTTCAATAAAATAGCGCTTGTATGTGAGAAACTTTTGTACTGTAGTCGAGTTTGTTCTTTATTTATATATCTACTTTCAAATAGGGTAACAGTTGTAAACTTTTGTGTTATGTTTTTAAATCATTCAACATTAAATGTGATAAATAAGTTTATGATAGCAGAACTTGTGATTTTATATATGGTATTCTAAATCAGCTATCTAGTTACAATTAACAACTATGCGAGGAATCGTACCCATGATATATAGCTACCAGATAATTAGTATAAACTTTCGCACATTTTCTATTGTTTGTATCTTCTCACATACAAATAATTTATTTGTGCAATAAATACTTCCACCTTCATGAAGTATCATTCGAATAATTATGCATGTATGCATGTATGTAGGTTTGCGAAAATTGGAGTCTAACGATTTCGAGATATCAATGAAAAATATTAACGCAACTCTAATTTTCTCATTCATTAAATATATTATAGCATCACGGCTAGGTATAACACTGCTTATTTTGTATAATAAGTGCTAAAGAATTACTTATTTTTTATTTATTATTTAAATAAATGTTTAAAAAACAAAAGTTGATGCATATTTGTGTCATGGAAGCATAAGGTGTATGTTATAATGTTATGTTGAAAGTCAGTATGAAATCAATTTTTAAGAATTTGCTAAACTCAACCAATAAGAATTGGCGTATTCAAATTTTGCAAAATTTTTATATAGCCTGTCTTTAAAAAAATCTAAATCTCAATATAGCTTTATTAATTTACTTTTATTAATTTACGTTTAAGGCGATCCTTTAAGAAGAAATAATGGCTAAAGCAAAGGAAATAAAGAGAGGCAGGCAGAAACCGAGACTCCATTAAGGTTAATAGATTGTATTAACATATAGGCAAAGAATGATTGGCAAAATGTTTCAACAGATGTTGAACCCTACAATTTGACATAATAACATGTGTGTTTGCTGTCGCAACTCTCTGCCCATCGAATTTCATTTTTCTTTATTCTATGATAACTCGTATATGGCCATGTCCACTAACATAATGAAAAACCAAATAGCTGTATGAAAAAGCCAAATTCGTGCCTATTAATGTATCGACTATGCAATTCGAATCTCTAAATTGTTCTTTTATGAGGCTGGTTAAGACATGGCTGGAGAATAGTTTGGTTATTTTATGGTTATTACGTCCATTAAATACACACATTCTCATTATGCAATTAGCAATTCAAATAAAATATAAAGGAATTAGCAAAGTGGGAATCAACGTTCACGCTTGCACAAACTGGTCTATGAACCAAAATTAAAATCATCATATGAATTTGTTTAGACACGAGATACATAATATTATTTGTAATATTGTGTAAATGTTTGGCATGGAACTAAGTTTTACAAGGAATAAAGGCATCTCCACTCCGATTATTTGACGATATGTCGTTATGAATGTAATATATAAGCATTGCAAATTTGTGATTCGTAATGTTTTTTTCAGAGCAATATTACTAAAAAATTATAAAACAATTTTTTATGCAAAAAATTGCCGAACAAAAATTTTGATTTAATACTTCTGAAGTTTGCATAAAATATTGAATTTTTTTATATTAAGACTTATCAACAAAAGCAGTGCGTTCTAGTTATACAGTCAGGTTGGTTTCTTCATAGTCCTTTTGGTCAGTTTCTCATTTTTATTATTGTCGTCCGAGCTCCTGACGATAACCAACAGTTTATTAAAAATTTTAGCGCAACCAATTGTGCTTTATTTGAGTTTCATGAGGTGCTGTTGAAGCCCATAATATTGCATCGCAAACATTCATCTCGACGTAATCATTCATATTAGCAAAATGAAGCGTGAAAATTATTCAATGCGATGTTTCCTTGTAGAAAGTTTGCATTACATTGTCAGTCACGTCCAGTTTATAATTTCTCTTATTAATTTTACACATGGATAGGTAATTCTCAATTCATATAATTCGAATTTATCTCGTATTATTTCAAATTGTATTGCACCCCAATAATCTTCCTTTGTTTCATTATAGGCTCATTTGAGACAGTGTCTAATGATTATTCAATTTCTCATATAATTTTCTACATATTAGCAGTTGAAATGGCGTTAATCATTATCCACACCATGTGCTCAATCTTTAGTGACAAATTGAATATTTCTACTGTTCACTTCACTTCTAGATATTTTTTGCTGATAAAAACAATTGTTATTTTTTAAATAATATTAATAATTGTTTAATAATTGAATTATGCATGCTGTAAACCGTAATTAGTTTGAGTTTAATGCAGTTAGTTTAGGAATTCATGTTCAATTTATTATTAAGTCTCTTGTTAACCCATACTTTTGAAATTAAAATTAAATTTCTAATTTTTTATTTTGAATATTAAGCAATTTTTCTATAGAATGTCTTTCTTTTTCTTTTAATTGTTCTACACCATCTCTTCATTCCTAATCTATATTTCCGTTATTGGGAGAAAAATAGTATATTGCTAGTCTTTAAGCCTATTTATATTGAAATTTCATGACAGGTGCCGTTCCTCCAATTTTATCTGTCTAAACTAGCCGCCGTAAAATTTCCTTTCTATTTTTTGCACTGTTGTCTAAGTATTATCTGGTTAATTATATTTAAATTTGTTTTCATTCGCTCATCTGTTTAATGTAATATTGGTAGTTGTAATTGAATAGAAGTTTGCCTAGCAACTAAATCCAGTTTTGGCTTCATATTGTGGATAAAAAATTGACGGAGCTCATCACGGTATGTTGTTAAGAAAATTTCAATATCTCGTTTGTAACTATTGCTTTAACCATTTTGATGTTCTCTGTTCAGTTGCAAGTTTGTGACAACATACTACGACCCGACATGTGCTGAAATGTATCCGATAGTCGAAACTGGACATCCGTTAATGCATTTAAAAGCCTTTTGCAAAATGTACAACTGCTCTTTGCTAGCTATTTGCGCTGTAAATATGAGCAGTTTTTGAATCATTAAATAGCATAAGCATTAATACTGCAGGAACAAATATATCAACTGCATGTATGTTCACATTATTTCATCCTCTATGAATTTTGTTTCTTTGTCATTCACCTTGCACTAGTATATTTCCATATGTATGATCAGCGTATACCAGCTCTACCACTTTATCTTGATTTAATTTCAATTTTAATGATTTCGTTTTCGTTGACAGTCTACAAGTATACTTCTTCCCAATCAATCTGGTATCTAATCTCAATGTCATTGCTTGTCGTCCATCATGCGCTCCTATTAGACGAGCCAAAGATGCATTACAACAATCAGTCTTCCTTTCATTTTCAAGTGCTATACAAACATTTATTGGTAGCGAATGCATTTTTCAACATTCTGGAGTAGCTTTTCAAACAAAATTCGTTTTATAATTTCTTCAAAATTAGTTTATAGACATCCAAAATGAAGGCAGCATGACATCATCGCAATTTTAAATTGCATAATACAATTTAAATGGCATTAATCAAATATTTATTCAGAATTTGATCGGCTGGTTATTTAAAGCCGCGAGCGGTAAGTCTTGCATGGAAGTCAATTTTCATTGGTCGCTTGCCATAACATCGATAAATCGTGTGCAAAAACTGACAATTGCAGCTACATGGTACGGACGGAATTTTTTTTCCGGTCAAAGCCAACTCTATTCCACGTCTTTGCTTTGTCGTTCCAAAAATCTAGTCCAAAACAGGGTTTTACACAATTTTCTGGCCATTTTTTTAACTAACAAGGGAATGCTCACAGTTCCGCTTTCAAACGGTAATATGTCAATACTTATTGTCCCAAACATTTTCCTAATTTTGTTACTCCTAACGTGATTAGCGCTGCCGTATAAGATTACCAGAAAGACGTGTGGCCATCACCAACATTCAAGGTAAGCGCAGGACTACCACATGTAACAGCTTGTAAACCTTTGGCCATAGATGTATCAGCTTGTTGTACGACTCATATGAAGCAGTATTTCATATCAGGAAACAAACACTTACAGTATATATGCGTCATAATACAATGGGTACATTAATATAATCACAATAAAGAACAAACCATCTAGAGAAGTTTACATTTACTTTTATTTTTATTTGTCACTTATTTATCTTGAATATGTTTGACTGGACTATCTAGGAAAAATCTACTTTAATTTACAGCATATATCGTTGTACAAGAAGTTCAAACTCAATCTTCCTTTAACTGACTCGGCATTGTAGTCTTAATTCAATATATTAGGTTCACTTAATAACTCATTTATAACTCAGATTTGCAATCGCACATGAATAGTCGAAGATGGATATATTACGGATATATCTGAATATCCAGCGAATATCGCAAAAGCATACGCATAACTTTTGAAATCAATAATTATCTGAAAATGGTGTACATTCAAGGAAGGCGCAATATTCTTATCCGTAATTTTGTATTTTGCATGATCAGATTTATTGTCATGTGTGAGTATCTAACGAGCATTTATAATTATCGCTGATTTGATTTTGATATTCCACTTCCATTATTACTTACTTATTGGCACAAATTTGGACAATACTGCGAACGAAAGAGTGACGCGTTTATCTGAAATGAACTAACGATATCTAGGGCAAATAATAGACACGTTTAGTAATCATTTTTAATAGGATGCACTGTTAGGTGTACTTAATAAAATTAATTTCCCTAAAAAAATCACAAATGCGCCTTATAATTCGTTGTGCCTCATGGCGTTAATGAAATTTGAAATGAAATATTGTAAATAACAGAAGCACTGCCTGGTAAAATTCCGTTCCAATGTAAAATATTTCGTTGTACAATTTCATTGCCATTTATGTTAAATACCCCGGCATTGCATTTTGTCTCTCTTATCTACCAATATAAATTAACGATTTCATCTCCTTCCTGTTGGTACCTATATTTTATTTTGTGCAGATTTTTTAATAATTAAATTAATAATTAATAATTTTGATAATTAATTTTATATGCTTATTATTTATTTTATTTGTAATGTTTTCAAAATATGCCTTATAATCCGTCGCGCATTATTTGTGAAACAAGACTCGTTCATCGAGCGTGCGTCCAGCTGCATCTATTGTTCTGCAAAATACGGAACACTATTGGTGATTAATATGCTCATCTTATCTCGTTGAATATTATAAATTTTCATACCCAGTGCTTTCTAATATTTAGGGCGTAATTTTTGGTACATATCTCATTTGGAATATCGTAATTGAAGATTTATTAAATTCTACTTCTCGTAAAATAATCTTTTCATAATGTCATTGTAATCTCTATTAAATAAGCTTAGAAATTTTATTGGTTTGGCAGAACAGATTAATAAACAACATATTAAATTTGTTTTATATTACATGGACAGAAGTAAATTGTTGTAAACCCATTTTAGACCAGATGAATTGGGTTACAATAAACAAGCCAACACAAACACAGACTATGAACATTCAATACACGCGCTGGTCTCATTTTTTTCTTCACTGTATTATTCTGTGTTAATAATTTTATTTCATTTAATATTAATAGTTTTATACATGAGCTGAATACGTCGTCATTTGTGAATTTTGAATATATCCTGGATTTATCATTCCAATCACCCTCAGCAAAATTTGGTCAATTTAGTAACCAAATGGTTTATTTATTGAGAGCATTATGTAATTTTTCAGAGACCACGGCCAGTTTGCGGACACAAGTTGGCTTTAATAAAGCGTAAATTGTTTGTATTCTCGTGCAATAGATTGTTCGGATTGTTCATTGACTCTTCAAAAACTCATATCCGCAATACTTGTCATTAAATTTGCGATCTTGAACTAAACATCAATACCATTGCTTTTAAACATCAGTCAAAATACATAACAAAACTACCATCAATCACACGTACTGACGCGTTTTGTCTTACCATGATCATCATCAGAATACGACGGCACACTGCCTAGCGAGGATCAAACCACAATGCATGTATAAAAAATTGATCATCTAGACATTTCGGCGATGTGCGACCTATGAATCAACAGATTGAATAATCACGCAACCATAAGCAGACTAGTTGGCTCATTTAAATACTGTTTGTTGCGAAGAGCTAATATATATGCAAGTATGTATTAGGTGTTGCGAATCAAATAAAAAAAATAGTTCAGTTGTGACCAGAAGGATAAAACAAAGACGCCAGTAGGCACGAAACGAATGTGCATGAGATTATACTTTCCGTTCATGCTGTCTTTGTTTTATCCTTCTTGTCATAATTGAACTAATTTGTTACTAGGTTCACAACACCTAATTCATACTTGCATATATATTAGTTAGTCGCAACAAACAGTATTTAACTGTTATATATTTAATTGAATGATACCATGTTTACCGTGAAATGTGATAACTGGTATGGATCAAGGCCAGAGTGTATGGATTTACTGGAACAACAGGTGTTCAGAAATAGTTGTAATTCTCAATTTCGGTGAACTAAAGCATACATTGATATCCATTCTGTTGGTACCATGTACCGACACGGCAACCATAGTGTTACTACCATGAACCTTTTCGGTACCATAATGTTGGTATCGGTTACTGACGCAATTGCTATAGTGTTAGTACTATTTACAGACTCGGTATACGTATTATATCGAGCGAGTTAGTGTTGAAGTCGCATTATCGTGACTTTATATGATGTTAGCTTCACTACTGCAGGTTTTAACATTCGTCTAAAAGATTGTACCGTCATATTATTCCACATTCCTCCCCCAAATATATAGTGGTTAAAGGACGTAATACTGGCTTCTAATGATGAGCCACCAGAAAGCACGAAACGAATGCGCATGAGATTATACTTTCTGTTCATGCTGTCTTTGGTTTATCCTTCTGGTCACAACTGAACTAATGTTTTACTCGGGTCGCAACATCCTATAAATATTTGGATCGCTCATTCACTACTTGCCGAATTTACATAGTCTAGTAGGTATCGTGACATAATAATCATCGATGCAACGAAGTATACACGTCAAAGTTTGTTATATATTCTACGAAGAATTCGCAACATGCTTTATCGGAGAAATTAACACAGACATGCATTTCTTGAAGTCGTTGTGAACTTCAGCTTCAGTGGATAATTAACAGTTTCATTAGGCATGGATACATAACTTATTAAGTAGACTAGTTGACTTGTAAGAAACATTTACCGGCTAGATATCCTGTGAGACTTTAACTAGGTGGACATCTTTTGAACAATATATGCCATCTGATTTGATCGTAACTGCCTTCTGTGATAAGTTTAGTAACTAATTCTTCTTGGTATTTACTCTTCAGAAAATAACCTGACATATTAAAAGCTTTTGGTACGATGGTCATGACCCTCTGCTAGGCCAAAAATTTAGCTTCTTATTTTGTGCTACCCTATCGTAAATGTAGGGCTGCTCTTATCAGCCTTTTAATCGTAAATGTTTAACTATGAAGCAATCTGTATAATCATTGAATTAAGTAAGCTATGATTCATTTATTATTATATGGCTTGGAATTTAAATTAATTTTTTAGCATATATTTGGATAATACTATTGTTAAAATTGCGACATTTCTTAAAATGTTGTTTCGAAACGAGGCGCCATGTTTAGGCGAAAAATAACATATACGTATATTCAGCATTTTAATTGAATATTATTAAATTAACTGTGCTTATTGATAACTGCTGTGCTCGTTTTAAAATGCTATATATAAAGATAATAAATCAAAAGTGCTTAATGACAAAAATTGTGTAATAAATGAAATAGCATATTTTAACATTATTAAATTTATATATCTCTTATTGTGTAATCCTGGCGTTGTTTTCTTCAGTAAACGAATTTTGAATTATATCGTCTTTGACGAAAAGTAATTTATATACAATATAGTAAATCACTAATTAGTTAGTAGGATAAATATCACACCCATTGAATAGATGAATAAATTAATTTTGCGAATATTTTTATTAAGATCTAGAGTTAAGTGTTTCGCAAAAAATTAACTATAAAAAAACGTAAATTATACATTGAGTACAAGTGGTTTTAAAAATGAATTCTTGAAACTTTGTTAAGGTATCTTTATACATGTCCAACTTCCGAAACCTTCATGTTTTACATTACCGAGTTAATAAATTTGTCTGCTTGTGTCACACATTTTATAAATGTACGACATCTAGTCATTCGTTAAGTTTCAGCCAGTTGCCTAACTTGTCTTCGCATATGGTCTGCCTGAATAGAACGTGCAGATCTGATTTTAATCAATATTTCTTGCTTCAGTCTTCACTTTAGGTCTGTATTGTCTAGGTGTGCTTATTATTGGATAATTCTACAGCTTGGAATGTTTGCCAGGTCCTTTGTCTTTTCTTGTTTTACAGCATATGCGGTTCTTGCCAGCTTTTTTGTCTACCTGCTTATGCTACTGCTTCTCTTATTGCTAATGTTACAGTCGATGTTTATACTAAGCGTGGAGTTAGTCATGTTTCCTAATATACGTGTAGTTTTCAATTATTTGCTGTCAGACAATTGCTATAATATGTTGATTAAGTATTGCAACATTCAACATGTGTATTTGCTGCAGGGTGGCTCAGTGGTTAGAGCACCACATTCCGAAGCAGACGTGCCCAAGTTCGAGCCCTGTTCGCGGCGAATTCTGGCCAGTATATGGTGGGTTCCCAATAAGGACGAAACCGGTCTACTGGATTAATTGCCTTTTCTATACTATACAATTCTTAGATTACACAGACATATGTAAGTAATGAATGAGTCAGGTGCTTATGTCAAAGACGCAACCTTGATTATAATAAAGGGTACTTGCTTTTTGATTTACAGTGCTTCACGAATGTTGGTGAATATTGTAGACCTCGATTTGTTCAATGGCGTTGCCATGGAAATTTGTATTGCACCGTTCTTTACTGATGTATAAATAAATTAACCGGCCTACAAATAGGAATGGACCATATATGTTATATTGAATATATAACGACGATATAGGTTTCAGTGTTCGAGAAGCATTAACTTGGAGATATCTTAGAACAGGTCAAAAAATCCGATTGAGATATCGAATTTACACTACAAAGGGGTACGTTTGCTTTTATTCACAGTCTGTTAATCCAAATAAACTACAGCAACCAGACAGAATAGACCTTTTTAATCCACGTTCATTTATTACAACAGCAAAGTCCCAATATTTTACAAACTGGCAAATAAGTTAGCCAACTATAGAAGGAAGACATTTCTCAGGCACAAAGTTGAGGAAGATTTCGAGCATTTGAAGCAGATCAGTCAATTGAGCATTTTCCCAATAATTTAGTTGATGTCAAAAGAAACCTCGCCTTGTTCGCCTAAAATAAAATAATAACAGAAACGACTAGATGAACCTAATTTTCCGTAGAAATACTGCAGCATCTATACGGACTAAATCAATACAAATAATCCGGAAAAAATATTTCCAATTGTAATAATAGGAATAAATTTCAACACACATAATATGATTTTCTTGAATGCTAAACACGCACTACCACATTTCTACAAATCCGTTATAGTTTACAATTTCATACGCATGTGTGATAGCCCACGTGTCTAAATACGGCTGAAGCTTTATGTCATGTCATCATCAAAATTCGCAGGCCTGTATTATTTTGCTCGAACAATTATGTAATGCTGTCTTTAAGGAAAGCTGGACAGATTCTGACGTGTTGGTATTTGTGGTTCAACTTACTCAAGTACAAGGTTTTAAATACATTACAACCAGTAACAATAGATTTACTCGATGGCGTACGACTGTGCCCTTCGGAAAAATGTTGCTCCTAACGAGGTTATTACCAACAGAGTTACATTATTCACTTCTGATTGTTTCACTGCTACCTTGCGTTTTATGCGATGCGCTTTACGCATGGCTACAAAATATCTTTCTTAATTTAATGGTATAATTGAAATAATGCATGCGGAACTCAAAGCCGCCGTAGCATCCCCGTTCATTTATGGGAACTGAGTCGAGGCATCGCCTTAATATGCTATGTAATGCATTCTCGCATACGCGTATCTATTCGCGAGTCTGTGTCAAATCTCTTCTATGAAATGAAATGTCACCTACTGAATCTGCTTCTACGTTTGTCACAGGCACACGATGGTCCAGAACTTGAAGTCATTCGATTTCGACTTCATGTCAGTAATAGATAAGTCCAGCAGCCGACCCAAAGTCCACGTCTAGCCTACGTCCAAATGCTACTCCACGGTTGCGGGAAAGTATTGGTCTGTAACAATGCTGCTATAGCACCGCCAGCAAATAAGTATTGTGATCTTCACTAGAATTTATTTAGACATCCGAAAAGTTTCCTTGTAATGCTAGGCGTGAGATCTACTTCAGTATGTATAGGCAGGTTGAAAACTTTTATAGAACCGCCTGATCCTGGAATTACCAAACCATCTTAATGCGTTGGATGTCCGTTATGCCAACAGTTTCGATCGAGAATTAACGCACTTTACATTTCTGGTAATTGATGAGATTTTTAGTTTAGTTCCTTATACATTATTCTTTGTTTAAAATATTTTGCGTGCATCACATGCTCTATGTAACGTAATGTGATCAGCTATTATGGATCCATAACACTAATATTTCATTCTTACTTGAGTCATATTTTAAAACCAAAAAATCTCACCTTACAATTATATAGCGTCTATGTACTGCTCTTTGGTGCAGTACAATATCGACAGCAAGGAACGAATAGATTATATATCCATTTTTTTTAAAATTGACGTCATGCTGTATTGTTTATAATTACAATGTATGGCACAAATTTAAATTCACATTGCTTTGTTTGACATGACAATTTTCTTAGAGCTTACGAATTGTGTAGCGACAACAGGTAGTCACCTTCTTCGTATCATAGTTTGGGCATTATTAATGTATTAAGCGACTTCATCAGTTACGCATTTGACTTATTCTCTCACGAATATTATGAACCACAAAGACTAGCACACCGTTGATCAATACATCTTAATGGACTACTCTCATGAGAAATGATGGAGTTTGTCTAGATAGCACTAATTTAAAATTTCCTTTTGCAACGTACTTCGCAATTTGACACTACAGCTCTCAAATCGTTTCGGCACCACTGTAATTGCTTCATGTAGTTTAACAAACCATTACAGCTAATATATTTTGCAGGTATAACTGGTGGTTATTTTGCATAATATCATTGATGAGGCAGTTTATGAGTATGCACCAGAGAAGCTTCAGCACATTAAGATAAATTTTTGTAAAACTTTGGGCAGATAATTTACCAGTATCTCAACATGTTTAGAAATCTGCCCTTCAGAACTCACCTGTTTTATAAAGAGGAAACTGATGTAACTGGTGACATTATATCGCTGATATTCTGTGAATTAATTGAAATTTATTTTGTAATTTCATTGACTGACCCTTGTCAAATAGAATGGCAGGCAAGCTTAACTGACCATTAACCAATTATGTGTGACCGGAAAATATATACGCTCAATGCACTTCTTACGGAAGACATTCTGACCTACTTGCTACCTTCAATACCTGTCTTCTTCTGTCTCATCAAAATTCTATGCAGGCTGTCTCCATTTGCTGATTCATTAGCAAAGATTTCCGTTAGCCAAGCCAATCTCTTTCTGCTGCGCATCCAGGCAGACTTTATCGATTATTTTATCAATCGTATTTCTATTGTTGCCAGTCTGTTTATTTTGCTGATTATAATCATTAAGTCACACCAACGCCTCAACAAAGCATTTTTTGCATCCTGCGCCTTCTAATCTACTGGTTTACCTGTATATACACGGAAGATCATTAATAATCTTATATTTAAAATTTAACATACGCTATTGTTTTATATAGCGAGGTTGCGGCAATATTGGGAACTCTCACAGTTCTTTGTAGGGCTCAAAACTTCTTCCGATAGCCTGTAAATATGTAACTCTATCCACTGCTGCATCCGCACACACTAGCGTTAGTTTAGCTATGTTTTTTGAGGACTCGTTAAATACAAAAGGAATGGTGCTTGATTGAAGCTCGCAAACTTGGTTTAATAAAATCATCCTTTTCCCTTATTCTGATAAAAATTGATTCTAATCACGTTTATTAGTTTTAGAAGAAATACCAATACCATTATACATATAAATATGTCAGTTCAAAGTGAAAAGAGTACAAGTTACCAAAATAAATTCGACCAATAAACCGGTTTGCCGCTCATCGGAAAATCGTCAAGTACAGTCCAGAATTTATGTTTTGGCCAGGGCTCCAATATTGGTATGAATGCGTTTTAGTTTGTGAATCTAATTACTACTGCACACTCTGCCACACACTACGAAACATTTCAGCTACTTTATATCTGTTGGTTATCCTTTCGTGAATGGAGCCTATTTGGCAAAAAGTTAAGATATACAGTTCCAACAAGCCACCGCGATTCTTCCATTGCAAAACGTAGAAAACACTAATAGGGTAGGTAGTTTTCCACTTAATAGTATTAAAATTGAAGAATTATTGATTGCACCAGTAATGCTAAAAATTATTTAACTCAAGGTGCAGCGTGTGATATAAACGCCAATTCCTATATATATATATATATATATATATATATATATATATATATATATATATATATATATATATATATATATATATGAATATAAATTAGTCGTAGAATATAGTAGAAAAGGAAATTCACTTGATATAACTGTTGCCACCTTATTGCGACCTCTTTAAATAATTTCTGATTTTTTACCGCAAATTGGGCTCAAAACTAGATACGTTTGTTGAAGGAGTTGCATTGATGCGCACCTGGAATAATTTTAATTACCTGATCTGCGTTTCGACTAACGCAGCTTTCATTGTTCCAGTAATTTTCTTTCATCAATATATTTCGGCCAAGCTTACCGTAGGCCTTCATCAGTTGCATTTCACGAAACAAATGAAGCAAGTGTTTCGTGAAATGCAACTGATGAAGCCCTACGGTAAGCTTGGCCGAAATATATTGATGAAAGAAAATTACTGGAACAATGAAAGCTGCGTTAATCAAAACGCAGATCAGGTAACTAGATACGTTTGTTTGCAAGTTTTTACTCTACCCATTGCGATCCTTGTCAGTGTCTACACACAATTTTAAGTTCTATACTAACTTACGTTTTTTGATTCGTCTTTCCCTCAGCTGAAAAATACGTGGTATTACTTTAGACCTACATTCCCAACTGCTCATTCAAAATGTTTTATTATAGAGCATACACTACACTATATGGAAAAGAATTATTGAATTTAAGAGTTAAAAAATTAACCAATCATAGGTAGCGCGAGCGGTGATAGCAATTATTTAAATCTAAGTTACCATTTTGATATAAAGACAATTTCGATTATATATATATATATATATATATATATATATATATATATATATATATATATATAAACATTCATTTACAATTATAAGCTAAGCATTGCATCTCTTAGGAATGAATATAAATCCAGTGGACCAATTTCCTCCTTATTAGAATCTTTTTAAATATTACTCAGAAATTTCGAAATGGATAGGGTTCAATCCTGCAATTGTTGCCTTCTGGCATTTTTACTCTATCCACACGCGATCCTGACTCACAATACGCACAATTTTGAGATATTATATAAATTATGTATTTTACTTTTCATTTCAATCTGGCGAACCTAAGTTCCATCACTTAGGAATTAAAATTCCATATATCAACCCTAAATCTTTTAGTATGGAACAGATACCACGCTAACTAATGAATGAGTATTTCGTTTAATATTTATATATTTAAATAATCATCGATTGCGCTGGAAGCACAAAAGTTTTGGCTAACATTGTTTCCGCAGTACAATAAGTTTGTAATATTGACTAGTACGAGCACGGCAAGGGTTAAAGTGAATAATCACTTTAATTTTCTAATATTTTATTCTAAAACTCAACATGCTTGTTCGCATAAATCAATGTATGGAACAGCAATGATATAGGGAAAATTATTTCATAAGGGAAATTATATATATATGAAATATAGGCAGGTTTGCTCGATCAACCAATATGGACGATACTTTTAATGTAGTTAATAAACTAAATCAGTGGCCTAGCAGAGAACCAGGGTAAGATTTTAGCAAAATGAGATAAGCTCAAAAAAGTTGCAGTAACCTTTGCATAGTGCGTATGTCAATTTAACTTGTTCTTTCTGCACAAGGTAGGAGTTAGAACGTTATTTTATCGGTCTCTTTAATATAATTTAATAATTCCATTACTCAGGATTAATATAATGCATTGAAATCAAAAGATATAACGAACATATATGCTATATTTAATTTATAGTGATATTGATGGGTTACTCATATTGAGTAAGAACATTAGTTTAATACCTTAATATTGCATACAAGGTTGAGCACGGTAAATATATTTATGCACAGTTTATTTAACGTTCTAATGTTTCATTGTAATTCACAAATGAATAAATAATGACCAACTTTATTATGGCTTTTGCGCATGAATATAGAATGAAAATGTTGTATTGTAGAATGACGCTAATTGATACATGAGCATAGCGAATAATTTCGAAACAGCACGTTTCTAAACGTCGCACTATGTCAACTAAAATTTTTAACTATGTGTCAACAAGAAAGTTGATAACTTCTCTATTATGGATGGAGTTCATGACGATAAACTTCCGCTTGTTTAATGTTGTATATAGTTAGTAATTCAGTTGCCTAAATAAATTAGTTAAACTGAATGCAAAATATGGGGCTGGCGTGAAGGCTTTATACATTGAACGAAATTTACTGGCGAATAAGATGGACATAACGTTAAGTCAAATAAGAGGCAATAAAAAACACAGAATATGGAACCATGCACGGGTAATATAATGTTGCTATGTGATAAAAGCATACTTTTAATACATAAAATTAAAGTAGGCATATATAAATATATGGCGCAGAAAATATCTTAAATGTTGTCCAGTAAACGATAGCCTATAAACGAGGCAATTTCTTGTCGCATGAATGTAAATTGGAAATGTCATGTTATTACATGATGCTAATTATCATGTGAACATGGTAAATAATTTGAATACATTGCCCTTCGAAAAGTTTCTCCCATTCTAGCAAATATTAAAATATGAGCTAGCACTTAATCCGTACCAAAAGTACAATATTAAAATCATTCATCGATAAGTATAAATGCTAAGAAGTAGACCTTTACAATAAAAAATCCGACCAAAGCTGTGCATCATGGCCGATAACATAATTGTATTTAATGACCAATTGGAAGACCAAACTTAGTGCACCCCAGCCTAAATTAAATACAGTTCATGTGCTGATGAGTACATACATAAAAATACATGTTTAATCTGGACGTTAAAAATAGCAGGTTGTCTTTAAGTCCAAGTTATTTCAGAAGGGAATATTGTTTTCCACAAAATATTTATTAAAATTATTTAAATCAAAGTATTGATTTTGGTATAAAAACCAATCTCGTTATATAGACACAGATGTCAGTATAAAGTAAAGCTTGTTCATTCAGTAGACCGGTTTCGACCTAATTTGGGAACTCTTCAAGCACTGTCAAGAATTTTCCTCGTAGAAGGTCCTGATCTGGACTTGTCCGCTTCTGAGTCTCTGACTCTAACCACTGAGCAACTCCGTCGCATGAAATAAAAAATATTTTTAGTTATATACTAACTAATGTATTTTATTTAGCTTTTCATTCATAAGAAAAATATATAAGCATCTCTTTAAGCCTAAATTTACTACTAGCCACTAAAAATCGGAAATTTTATTGAACGGACAACGTGAAGTGTTATTGAATTGATCATATTCATCATTAAGCTAGCATTGTTTGCGCACGTAGTAATGCATATTTAAATCGGGGTTGTTGTTTTGTAGCGCACACTACGGTGGCTTACTGTTTAGTGCCAAAATCACCGAAGCAGACGTGTTCAGGTTCGGATCCTGCACGTGGCACATTCTGGACATTACATAAGGAGTTCCCGTAAAGGACAAAACTGGTCTACTGGTTGAATTGCCTTTTAGAAACGATTAGTTAATACTGAAAAATGTTTATATTAAATAGTTTAAAAGTCTATACCAAGAACGATAAATTAATTTAAATAACTTCTCTCACCAACATTGCAATCAGTAATCGTTTAATCGTATAAATTTTCAAATCAGTGTCACTTCCTCAGGAAGCTTGGCGTCTGTTGTATAATGAGAGATTTACTGAAGGAATTGCCTTTTCTACAATATAAAATATTTAGTTATACAGACAACTGAGTATATCTTATTGTATTTCTGATTATATCATATATATATATATATATATATATATATATATATATATTATATTGACGTCTAGCTAGTTAACATGTCTCACGATGTCTAGATAATTAATAATCTCGCAAGATGACTGACCGGCGGGAGAAGTTGCATCTTGAGATATTATTTTGTATTTAAATATATCTAACGCATTTGTTCACAGCGTCTTCATGCCGTGCAGGATGGCGTTCTTTTGTACATAAAAGTGTGTGACGGTTTACTTGTAGAACGTGGAACAGACTTAAAAGAGTGGACTTACTGACAACTGCCTTTGTTACGTCATGATGCGCACTAGAATAAACAAGTTCGGCTTGAAGTTTATAAGCAACCTAGTAAGCTAACGGCGGTGTGATGGCTAAATCTAGTGAAACATTACATTACACAGCCTTTTACCAGCGATGGGTATTTTGACAGCCATTAGCATATTAATATTTGAACAAATTTGTTGCTAAATAAGCAAAATTATTGATGAAGATGTGTGAAATGATAAATATTATATTACACAGTGAATTATCGAAATTTAACAAAAAAGAATAATCCAGTGGTGATATTATGTGACTCAAGATAGCAACAAGAATTTAAAGCTAGAGCTCCTGTTCGGTTACCAATTGTTAATTCATTCTCTAGTCTAGATGCAGTTTCAATACAACCTTGCACCGCCTATGTATTATAAGTTACGTTTAATAATTCCATTGCTCAAATAAAACATTGTGATCGAAAACACAAGATATTGCAGACATAAATATCATATTAATTTTGACAGAGAAATTTACCGATGAAAAAGTTAGAAAATATGATGAGTTATATAAGAAACAAAGAGGAGCACGGAAAATTTTCTACGAAATTTTAATATACATTTTAATATCATAACAACATGCAATGAGTATACACAATGATCATTTGCATGCAGAGATATATAACAAAAAATATATTGTATTTAATATTGAGCTATTGACGGCTAATATATGTGACAAATACTTGTCACATGAATGTAATAAGAAACGATCGTGATATAATAAGATGCTACTAGTCACCTGAGCATGGCAAATATTTCCTACCACATATTTAAAATCTGTGTCAATAAGTAAGTCCTTATAACTGTTGCAATTTCAATTTGATCATCAATAAGTATAGACGATAAAAAATTTGACATTCACTATAATAAGATTGATCAAACTGCAGCTACACTTAAAACATCTTATACTCTAAGTAATATACTAAAATAGTGACCCTGGAGAGGACCTGAGTTAACGAAATCTCGGCCTAAATTAAAAGCATTGTTTGTTTAGATGAGTAAATTTCAGTACCTATTTTCAAATAAAAAACACAAAAAAAGATTATCTATTAAACGAAAAATGGTTACGAGTGCGGTGATAAAATTGATTTAAATCTAGTTAGCGATTTGGACATAAACACCAGTCTTATAAATTTACATACATTTGTCAGTACAAACTAAGCATTACATAATGTGGAAAAGGCAATTCATCCAGTAGACCGGTTTAGTGTTTTTTGGGAACTCTTCACATACTATGCAGAATTTGCCACGGACAGGGCGTGAATCTTGGCACATTTGCTTCGTATTTAGATGCTTTAAGGAATTATTCACCGAGTCGCTTATCCTTATCGTTCAGATAGGAAAAGAAACTCATAAGATATCTATCTAATAATTATTTCCCAATGTATTTGTAAGAAAATCCACGTGACATTCGGATATCGAAAAGTAAAACTATGTAGATAAACATAACTGGAACAGTTTCTAGCGTTGTCAATTTCTGCAGGCTTAGGTGGCGTTTCTGAAAGTATTTGTCTGTAATAGTAATGCTTGGAACCAATCGCAATTTTGACATGCTGATGGCAGTTGTCGTGCTTCCTTGTGGATCATAAAAATGCGTAGTTTTTAGGGATAATACATGTTGTTTGAAGTTGTGTATTAATTATGGTGTCACCAAATTGCACGCTTATTAAGAAGCAGAACTCATTCAGCCTTTAGTGATGATACACAGAACCAAAAGCGTGTATGACTCTTTATCGGCATCATCAATTACACGATTTTAAGTTTACTATAAATACTACTATATAATAAATTTATTGCTTATAATTAATGAGGTATATCGAAATCAAAAAAATGTTAAAAACAAAGATAGAATACGCATACAACTGAGATATTTACTGATGAATGAAAGCGTACACGAAGAGAAGTATAATACCTGAATAATATAGATCAGTATGAGCAAGATAAATATCAATGCCCAAAAATAAGGCAAAGTTTCAACATAATATTCTAGTGCACAAAAGGAAGAACTAATGACGAACAAAATAATAGTTGGTTTACATGAATGTAATATGCGACTGTTTATTTTGGACAATGATAATAATTGTCACGTAAATAATGGCGTATAATTTTAAAACGTCTTCTTCAAAACGTCTAACTTTTTGTACAGCATATTTAAAATTTGTGTCGACCAGTTTGAACTGGCAAAAGTACCCCTAACTATTTAAATCAACGATACATATAAGTGATCGATAAATCAGCCCGCACGAAAATAAGTCTGATTAGAGCTGTCCTACATTTAAGACAATGTATTTGTTAAATAATATATCAAGTTAGGTGCCTAGCAAAGAGTTAGAGTTACAAAAATATTAAAGGTTAGTTGGAAATGGAGTTATGTATTGAATATAAGTGGTGCAACAAAATACATTAATCTCTTCAATTTGTCAAACTAATGATATTTTATGTGTATAGATCTTGGGTGTATCATGCTAAAAAGCATTGTAAACTCTGATGTTAATTTTAAAGATAAGAATTTCAAATTGAAGAAATTGTGAAACCCAGCATTAGCAGGAAATTTTAAATATTTCATTTTGTCTTGTGTGACGGAAGATTGCAGATGGTAAATATATTTGGCAAAGAATTTGTAATTATTTGTAAAAGCCTTTTGATGAACGTGCTAAATAGCAATGTTTTATATGGATAGTTTGTCAAAATATTAAGAATTGTCTAAAAACATTACATTAACATCGTCATTTCTGGTTATACTCCTACGTATTTAATGTAGTAACCTGATTAATTTTGTGGTATATGAACAATTTTGGTTACGTCATACTGAAAATGATTTGGAGACTAGAGGTGAAGCTCCATGAATTCGACAATAAAATAAACGAGAACTTGATGAATGATGGAATTGTAGCCGATAATTCACTTGGATTTTTTGTTTTTAGTATTATTTTAATATGAGTTTATTTTAATTAATCTGACTATTATTAAAAAATTATTTTTTTATATACGTGAGTTCATTGAGTAAATTAGCAGGTTACACATGATCAATCAAGTGGCTTTCTTTAACATATCTATGGATATGCTTTCAAAATTCTAACGGTTTATAAAGTCCGATTGTGGTAAGGATTAAACAATAATTGCTTGCACGGGTGGTGGTAACAATTCTTTAAGTAAAGTTTGCAGGCTAGAACTAAACGCCAATCTAATTGTATTTAACCAGACGTGGGACAACATAGCAAAACTGTTGCCAGTCGCATGGCAAACTGACTAGCGAGGATCAAACCGCATTGAATATATATGGAAATCAAAGTTAGATATGCGGCTCTCACCTCTAGTAGGCTTTTGCAGCCGAAATTTCCAATCAACGTACAATGTATGAAAGACTACTAGAGGTGAGAGCCGCGTATCAAATTTTGCTTTCCATATATATACTATATATATATACTATTATACTCACTAGTCAATTTGTCATCGTACTCCAATGATAATCATGGAAAGTCTAAACGCATCAGTGTGTACGACTGGCGGTAGTTTTTATATGTTGTCCGACATCTAGTTTAATACAATGGAATTAGTGTTTACTTCAAGCTCTTAATCATGACTTAAAGAATTTGCGAGGATTGTTTATTTAAAGCTAATCTTATCTATATACTAATTGCAAAATAGATTCAAATAAGAAATCGTGCATTGTTTGGCCGTTTTTCTGAGAGATACATATCTATAGAATTATCAGTCATTTTTTTAAAATTGGAGAAACTTGTTCTTCCTGTAATTGTGAAACCTGCATTTATAAATTGCATTTTTCATTAAAGAATAACCTTGGAAAGCGGTTCTTTTGTTTCTTATCATTTTCACAATTTTTAAAGACATTTAGTTTCTTCTTTAATACTACAGAAAATATGCTTGAGATTTATAAAATTGTAGCGTTTATGTAAGCGGGCGTGTGGAATACATAGATTCTTATCTTTGAGAGTTATACTGCGCGAGTGATAATGTATGCAGTTGATTTTAACTCATTATGAACCTGTCTTATATATATATTATTTAATTTGATAAAAAATCATTTATAATTCCATTATAAAAGATATTCTTTTGTGCAAAAATAGCCGTTCAATAAGTTTAAGCTTTACAAAGGAATTCAAAATTGTTGTAATAACAAGCTGTTTGTTATCTGAGGGTGCTATTTCGTTCTAGAGTGAAGTGTATACTTAATGAATAAAACTGTTTTAATATCGATTATTTCCTGATCAGTTGAATCAAATTTGATATGGACAATGATTGAATTAGGAATGTGAAATAGGATCTCATAAATAGCACATGATCGCGTACGAAATTTGAAAAGTTGAATTCTTCTGGAATAATTAAGCAGGTTCAATTATAATCGATGTTTCTGGTTTCTGGAAATGGAGAGAACACTCTGTTAGCTTGTAATTTTATAATAGATTTTACTTACATACATGGAAATAGAAAATCAAGCACTTCAAGTTGAAATTTAATAAATTCTTCCACCCGATTTTCCTTTGATTCATTGAAATTGCAATTGCATATCGTTTTATATAAATATATGAGGACAGCGGCAAATTCAACACTTTCATTTTTGTTCGCTCCGACCGTTTCGAATGTTACAATGGTAAATAAAAATCTTGACCTATCGATGTTTTTTTAAGCATCAACTATATGTTGTCATAATGAAAAAAGGTATTTCATAAAGAAATCTTAATTTTGGTGCTAAATATTTTCAGCTAAGGTGCGTGAAATATGTCTTACTAAATTTGGAATTGAATTCAAAGTTAATGGGATGTTTTGCAGCTGAATTGTTAGTGTGATGTAGTTTCATAAAAAAGTTAACATAAAAATTGGCACGAAATTATGCAATACTATGTAATGCGGTGAAGTGAAATTTGAAATATAATCCTTCTTAGACATACGTATGATTTCTCGACCGCTTTTTTCCACGGATAGCTATCGTCTATTATATTCAAATGTCAAGCCGGTGCACGAATGTCATATAAACATTTAAAAAACGCACCGTTATTCCGGGAAATGGTTAGTGGTTACAAACTGTAATTGGCAGACGAAGCTACGACACTTAATCAGTCGTTACAATTAACTTTTTATATGATATCACTGGGTTCGACAGTCAGGATGCAACCAGTTTTGGATCAATTAAAGTTGAAGCTGGCAGAGGCAATGGGGATGGCGTTGCCCACGAATCAGATGCAAAATGTTACAGATCCTCGGCCATACGTGTTGGTGCAAGTTATTTCAGCTGATAACAGTTCGGTGCAATACACCTGTCAAGCATATAATAAAGGGGAAAACTACTTTACTTTAATTGAGAAAAAAATGATTTCTATGAAGTGGGTTTTGCACATGCTTAGGCAATACACCATTGGACGTAAAATAAACTTATACATACACGTACACACTTAAGCATTGTTGCATTGGCGGTAATTAGGCAATGATAAGCTTTTGAAGCATTGATTAATCGAGGACCTGTTGGAGTATAATTTGGCAGTACACAATAATTAGGGTGACGAAAAAAGCGGTGGCGGTTGTGGTTAGTCGGATCAACACCATACGAGCATTTTCAACGTTGTCTATTAGTAAAGCACAGCATAACACGAAATAAAACGGTGATCATTCAAGCAAATGAAGTGAGGTGAGGTGGTGCCAATTAAGCAACGTATTTTTTCGCATGTAGATAGCATGCTGGTCCACAAAGATGATGAATCGACGCAAAGGTATATGCAGCACAGATTGCGCAGATAAGTTATCTGATTAAGGTACAGGAAATTGGGCTATCTTGGTGTCAATTGGCTGTCATAAAATACCAAAGCCGCCTGATCTGGTGTGGTATTAAGAGAAACGTTCACCTACCTTTCCAGAAATGCACTATCCGCCAACAATTAAAGTTAAATCGACATGAACATATCATGCCTGTAGCATTAAATGCTACACGATTATTTATCAGGAATTTTACAGTTGGTTCATAGTACGCAGTCATTCATATTCACTATGTTTGTTAAGTTTCCACATAATGTCGAATATATGCCGTTATCCAACGTCAAATCTTATTGACGCATTAAGTTTCTAGTCGCATTTCACTCACAAATCAATTTGTCGAAGAACAAACACACCTTACGTTAAAGGATGTTTATGCTGTTGGTGTAAAATTGAGCTACGCAATTGCGGTTATTATCTGAAATATATTTTGCGAGCTGTGCGATATAGAGTGTCTATTTTAATAGGTATTGCTTAGCTGGCTTTCATTATGGAGTCAGTGGTGCGATTGTCTATCGAAAGGAAGTTGTTCCCAAATAATATTTCATATCAGTTTCCAAATTTAATGGGGCGAGCCAAGGTATTGATATATCACGTTGTCTTGCGATAACAGCACACCTATCACAAGCATCTTATCTGTACTCGGCTGAGTCTCAGTAACAAGTTGATAGAGTCCAAAGTCTAGCACACTGAATTAAAATCCATTAAATTCTGTCTATATAAGTTGAACAGAATGGAGGCGGATTAAAATACGTTTATGGTCAAACTACCTAGGGGTTTTTAGCCAATTGCAGTATACACCTTCGGGGAAGTAAGCGATTCATCATGGGACGATAAATGTGATGGTATTCCATGTAAATACCTGGAAATTTGCGACGGCCTAAAAGAGATCATGAACCACAGCGGAGTGGCAGATCGATGTATAAAAGCAGAAATCTATAAAAATATGCTTAAATGTTCCACAATTAAAACAATTATCAGAAATCAGAAGTTCTGGTAGCAAATTAGTATTTTTAATGGTTATTCCTGGTTCCGTTAGCATGAAGTTGCATTGACTGCCTTGAATAACCATGGCAGAAAGTTAGCTTTTTGTCTATTTTATTTATAAACTAACCATGACGCGATTGAACATAATAGTGGGAATTAAAACAATTGTAGCCTTGCGGCTAGACTGGAATGAATACCATGTTTAATTGGGACTGTACGATATATAGGTCATATGCTATTTATTAATTAAACAAACTTGTAATGAAATGAAAATTAAATAATTATTGAAAATGTATATTTGGAGTATTACCACTTTAATTACACCGATGGCAAAAAAGATTTGTTGGGCAGTACACATTGTCTATTAATTTTCATCTAACATAATATATATGTTAACAGTTTTTTTTAAATTTAAAAAAAAGATAAAGTAGAATGTACTTTTGCCAAGTTTTACAATACCCTCCACAGTTTACTTTTATCCAGAAAACAGTATCAAACTGTTAGTTGTTACAAAAATACTCATTGTCACATGTTGACATTATAAATTCTCACCTTTATCAGCTCAAAACTAAATAAATAAAAGTTAGACAATATGGGAGTATAATAAATGACACGATACTTCTAACAAAAGTCAAATATACCTTGGCAACGAAATAGGTACCTAAATAAAATCAACAAAGTTAAATAAAACCATTTGTACTTTATTGTATTATTTATCTAACGTGCTAAAAAAGAAAATTTAATTGTCCAATTTAAACACAAAAGTATCAATACATTCATTTTGAAAACTTACAGTACTTCAAAATTATATTGAGATTATATCCGAAAATATTTCTCGTAATATGTTAAGTAACTTATTATAAACCTTGTGAATTTCATAGGACATGAAGTAATTACCTGCAAGCGCATTATCAATAGGCGGGGTAAATGCAAGTAATTCCCACCTAGTTCCTCCGAATTTGTTCCTTTTTTTATCAGTTTAATATAAACGCCTGTCCACTGATTTAACTCGGAAATGTTTATTCAGAAAATAATTTTTGTAAACTATAACGTTTGTAGAGCCAACATTTGCATTCATGATGCATAGGTTACAAAAGACAAAGGACATATATATTACAATAACTATTTTTTTACAGATTGAAAATTTTTATAAAGGAGTATCAAGTAGCAGCTACATATTCTATGAAAGGAATTGTCAAAATAGTATACATTTTAAGTTTTATATCCTTCGATACTATGTTTCTTCTTAATAATGCCCGGCATATTTTAGTGCAGTCTACTTTCATTATAATTTATCTGCCCGCAGAAGCTCTACAAAGCAGTGTCGCACCAAAATCCAAACTTTCTTTCAAAACAGAATATCGATAGCATCATTAAAAACAGAATAGCCAGGGCATGTATAATCTAAATCGGTTCTACGACGTATTTGCAATTTCTTGTCAAACTTTAATCCAAGCACCATTCTGCGTATACTCAAATTATTAGCATACAAAGGTATATTGTCCATTAATTATTCAATAGTTTTTGGTACTTTAAAAGGGTATAATTTTAAAGTCATCAGAAAATTTTCTAATCCGGCTACGTAAGATCACCTTATGAATATACCAAAAATAATTTTTAATAATATCTGACGCAAGCTCAAGAACTATGATACACCGTATTTTGATATAGATTTTCTAGGTGGTTTGTTATTAACTTAAATAAGTATATTTATATGGATAGATCGAAGTTAAACAGTCTTATGATATATATAAAACCAACTTTAATTAATTTAATGCCTTTAAAGTAGCTTAAAGATCAGGTTTTCTCGTTTAGTGCGCATGACAAATATCCACTGAAGTTGAGGAATCCCTTTTAAAGGCATGTTTATTATTTTTTAATATCCGATAATGTTCTAATAATAAACGCTTTATTATTAAATTTATTTATTACCTTCAGTAGAAATGGAATTATTTATATTAACCAACAATCGCTAGCGCAGTTTGGTCTAATAAATTTAAACTATGGATTCCATCACAAAATCCATCAAAATTTTATTAAAATAGAGAAGTTTTCACACATAAATTCTGCAGATAAGTAAAAATTCTTAAGTGAACTTTTTTATTTTTGAAATTTATTTCCATCATTCGTCCAATTAATGTTTAACAATCAATTTTTGTTATTTGCACGTTGTTAATCATGAATCCGATGAGACAATAATGTGTTATACGTTCTTAAAGTTGCAAATACATTTTCTAAATAATACTTCGAATTTCAATATTCAATCCATTTCGCTTTTATCCACCAATAAAAGAAACTTCTCAAATTCCTTATATGTACAAAAATCACTCAGAAGTTTATAACTCAATTTTGAGATATTTTAGGAGTTGAAAGTTCAATCCGTTTTTATCATTGACGAATTGCCATTAATATAACGTCTATTTCTTTATCCACCATATTTAGACAGATTTTTTATACTTAGATCAGATAACATTTAACAATATTATCCCTTTTATTCTATATTTAAAAGACAAATTTTGAAGTAAATTATTCAACAAGTTGGACAGGGAGACTATAAAATAATTTGAGTTTAGTCGCATAAAAATCTTATGAGCAAAATAACTTTGAAGATTGTAAAATAGATCTACCAAGCGATTTGCCCTTACGAAAGAGTAAATATAGAAGGATTCTCACCCCATGGTCCTTAATATATTATTAAACCACGTTTCAGCCGAAATATTCTTGTCAATGTAATTATTCTTAACAATGTCACATAATATATAATTTTTCTTATAAATAAAAGAGATAATTTCATTAGACAAATCAAAATCAGGAGCCAAATATTCTTTAATATCAATGAGTTCGGTTGTTCGATAATCCTATTAGATATATTTGTGTGTATATTCTCCGCCGCCTTTTAAACCGAATTAAGCCATGTCACCTGTTTTGTTATTCTAATATTAAAGATTTTGTGCAACCATGTTCCAAGTATTAGGGCTTATCCAATTAGTCTGTCCTCTTCTAAGAATGGTTTGAGAGCCATCATACTTTTTCTTTTCAGTCGCTACTTATCTCTGGGTAAACTTCCAATTAACAACATTAAAAATTACCTAAATTCTTTTAATTTATTCCTATTCAGCTAATCGGTCATTTGGAAGATTTTAATACCATATTCTTTTATTGAACAGATTTCTCGCTAACTCGAATACACTCATCCTTCTTCGCCTTGGTGATACGTTCATTGTCACATTTCACTCCATCATGTTTGCCATTGATTCGTTTTGCAATAAATTAAACATATTAGTTTGATTTTACCTATCCATTCTTGCTGTAGCCTTATTCTAATTGTTTGCCTTTTGTGTGTGTCTAAATTGCATTAGCGAGTGGGTGAGGATAGTCTAGTGAGTATTCACCAAGAAAGAATTGCATAACGTAGTTAGTATTAACTTACGCGTCTTTCTGACGGTAATGCTAGATAAGGCTTATTTTCGTCGGAAAGTTGGTAAATATACACGGTGCTTGAATGCAATGATAATTTTTTTCGTTGAGGCAATTCGTTTGAAAAACGTTTAAACCAAGGAAAATTTCTAAAGTAATATACTATCTAACTTCTGGTTTAAGCTATTAATTAAAATTATTCACAGTTTCTCATATGGCCAAAAGTTGTATTTGCTTAATTAACTGAACTGCACAGACAGCTTTCCGGAATTAAATTCCAATCAGTAAGTACAAGTTGGTTAAAGTATGATGTAAAGAGAATTTACAGTCTAACGAAAACCAATGGTAAAACACCCATTCCGAAGTCATTTCAACAGCCTTAAAGCAGAATCAATGCCATTTCTGATTAGCTTCATGGTCACTGTCATATTTACACTAGTTAGTTCAGATTAACTATGAGTTTCTCAGTGGTTTTCTACTTCTACTTGTTAAGTTATTTTGGATTTTAAAATTCGAATGCTTTATAAACGATTTTTCTGATCACTTGCGAGTGGTTTTTATGTTGCTCCATATTTTGCTCAATTATATCAATAAAATGATGACGCAGGTAGTGTTTTCAAGAATGTTGATTTGTAGGATGGGTCTATTTAATGATATTTGGTTTGTGACTGACTTTATTTAGACTTCGCTTGGTTTGTTCTGTGTTTATTTGAAAATGATTATTAAGTGATTTTTTTGCGGTTGTTGACTACTATGAATCGTCAAAAATGCTCTCTAAATTCACAGCATTTAGTGGTAAGTTTCTAGATTTTTTTCGTGGTAGAGATTGCGTATGTATTAGTGGTAACTTTACAGTTTGTCGAATTATAAATTTATTGACACTGTGGGAAGGTTGTTTCTGGGTCTATTTCTTTGTCGCTTTGTATGGCTGTTCGTGTTAAATTTTGATTTCAGCATGTTATTGCTATTCTTCAATAAAATGAATTTGTATTGGCCGTTCTTTTGCAATGAAGTCAAGAACCAAAATATAAACATAATTCATTAGAAATGAGTAGGCTTAATTCTCTTAAGATTAAGTTTTAGTATAACGCTGGTAAAATTATTTTCTGGATATTTTAATGGAAGTTTATTTTTGTGTCTATGATTGTCTGAAATATATGGAGGAAGGAATGGTTCCACACTGTGATATGTTTTCAGTGACTTCCAATGAGTGTTTAATTAGACAAGTTTCGTAAGTACTAAAATTATAATTTCAAGTGGGAATATAAATTAAGGTAATTTGTAATCGGACGGATTTTAGAGTTTGAATGTTGTTAATTCATCACAAAATTTTACACGCTCTTTATTTATTGTTAGGCGAGTATGACGGTACCGTCCTATTATTCCACATTCTTCGACAAAATATATAGTGGTTAAAGGGCGTAATACCGGCTCCTACTGATGAGTCGCCAGTAAGCACGAAACGAATGTGCATGAGATTATACTTTCCGTTCATGCTGCCTTTGGTTTATCCTTCTGGTCACAAGTGAACTAATTTGTTACTAGGTTCGGAACACTTAATACATACTTGCAAATACAGTCACCTTCGGTCCATCATCGGATCGGCGTTTGGATAAACGAATTGTTTCCGCTGCATGGCTTGGAAATGATCAGTGTGTGTCTTTCTGAGAAACGTCAGCTCCTCAGCTGTTCGCCGAACTTATCAACATAATAAAATCCTTAATGTGGTCTCAGATTTATTATGTGGCTCCAAGCAACTTAATATAACTACCTAATAACGAAACAGTGACCTCATTTATGGATATTCACCGTTAACATGTTATATAACCCACGTATGGCGTGGTTGTATAAATTTGAAACAAACGCGTTAAAATGACAAAACCGACGCTTGTGGAGTTTTACAACACTGTATGCTTTTAATTTTAAAATATTTTTGTGTATCTTTTTAATTCAGTATATATGTTATTTATTGCTTTATTTCTGCGAATATGTGTGCAATTTACTCTTAAGTATTGAAATGAATGTGCATTTTCCGCTCTGCAAATTACATTCTATGATTTCATCATTGCAAACTGAATTGGAAATATTTATGCGTTTGAATATCTTTATGCCTCTTCATCCAATTTTTTCCGCTGTCTTAGTTGACGTTTGATGTATTTGTACATGAAAGTCATCAACCTTCATATGTTACATTATCATTGACGTGTAATAAAAGAATTATGACTGGTGTAAGCGGTAAGTTTTTTTTAAATCACTCGGTTTCGGTGCAATTATTTAATAGCAAAAATGATAGAAGTAAAATTTGTTAGTATTGCTGTTACTCATTTTTGAAATCTATTATATGTTTTAAATCAAAATTTCCCTTACAATTGTCTCAAAATTATAGTGTATTGAATCTTGAACATTATATCATTGGGTAGGCCTCAATACCATTTATGTAAGCGTATTGAAATTGAATATTGAGAAGTTTACACCACTATCTTCTACGTAACCTCATAGCATGAGCCGCACTAATTTTGAATTTTTTAATATTTCAATTAGATTCTTTATTTCATTTTTACATTTAAGGCTCATCGTTTTGTATTTACCACAAACTATTAGCTTCATTGACTTTTTTTATTTTCTAATCCGGCTTATACAATCAAGCCAATTTTTCATGGACAGTAATTGGTGTAGCAAATGCTAATAGAGTTTGATTTTTCCCTGCATTCCTCAGTCATCAAAATCAGAAAAAATAAAGTCAAGGGAAGTTTCTGTACGACTGTGCCCAGAGTTAAACACTCGGTATACAATCGAGAATCTGACACAAGTAATATTTCTGGTCATCATTACTCATTTGTTTGATTCAGTCACATCTAGTAAGAACATACTGCTTCAAATGCCTACTACATTTTTTATACTCATTCATAAACTGTTGATGAGTTCTTCAGGAAACAGTTTGGGGTAAAGCATCTTAAGTTATAAAATGGTGGATTTATCACATCTTTCATCCTTGTATTTTATCAAAGTTTTTCAGCAAACATGCGTAGTTATTTATGTGACATCACCAAAATTCATGTACAATTTTACATTTTTACGTGCAAATATGTTACTTTGTTATATGAATCTTCTTGTTGTCAGTTAATTTGTTGCATGTTAACTTCACAATTTTAGCAGCCAAGAAATATAGGACTACATAAGTATAAAACGGAAGACCTGTAAAAACACGCTCGGCATAGCTGTCTTTGAACAAGACGGTGAAGGCGCCTACTGTGAATTGCAATCCAGTACGAGTAGATTGAAACCTGGCCTTAGTGCAAGGTTTACGATCTTTACGACGACCAGACAAATTTCATCGCCGATCAATCTGTAATCAATCGTTAATCTCCAGGTTGATGGCCTATAACTTTGCACAACTTGTCAAGGGAAGTCAAATTAATTCACTTTTCCTGGCAAATATTAGTTCTTATCCGCAAAACCAGGCTGACATAAATGATGCTTATAGGATTTCATTCGTTATTGTCAATTCAACTTGCGATTGATTTCTATTCATTTAAAATCAGGACACTAACCTAGATTATTATTATAATTAAAAATATTTTCATAGAAAACACCGTCTAATTCGCGATAAAAATCTACAGATTTGTTGAATTCAATCCTTAACTAAATTTAAAGTTCGAACTTCACAATTTAGGCTGTTGACTCGACCAAACCAAAGTTGTTCTCTTTCATCTGCATCATCAACACGTAAATGTAAAATTTCATTTTTTTCGCTAATAAAATATGATAAAGTCAAATGTGGAACACACATTAACGCATTTATCTACTTGGCGACAGAACATGGAAAAAAATAGCCATATGAAGCTTAAATATGGCTTTTTAAAATAGACGTCTAAACTTGTGAAGAAAATACACGGATCCAATCATCAGATCCAGCAACACAGGTTTGCGTTCAGATCCCTTGAGTGTACTGAGGTGAAGCACACGTCTCTGAGTTTTAAGGCAAAATAATCTTGCCTATTCCTAAAATAGATCTATAGCTTGATAATTTCTGAGAAAATTCCTAATCTCGTCATTAACTAGCTTTTGGTTACCGCAATTTGAATTGTTTTCTCTTAAGAATATAGGCAAATTCTGCGGCTCTTCTTGCGGAAAGTGTATTCGGGGACGACTTAAACCTAGGGTTGATTTTAATGCATTACCTTTAGTCAACTTGAAAATTAGTGACAACATTATTCGCAGTTAAACAAAAGGACAGGCACATAAAAAGGAAGCAGCTTTCGACCAATTGTTACATATGATGTTTCCCTGTTTGACACCTCAGAGAAAATAATGATTGAGGTAGAACTATTTTAACTAATCGTACTTTTTTGTGCAAATTATACCAATTCAAATGACTCTTCCGGAGCCAGTCGTGTCTTTTCTGCCACAAAATCGATTGCCTACTCGAAGCACCACAAATTCTTTTTCGTAAGGGTGATCGAATTAAGTTTAATTTTTTGCCTCGTCTCAAGCTGTAGTGCCCTTATTATGTGGGTAATTATAATAATAAACGACAATAATAGGTGACCGTGTCCAGAACGTGCATCAGCTTTTGATTTTTATGGCACTGAAATGTTCTAAATAGGAAAGTCAGTATTGGCAAATGTCTCTGGCAGATTGGCGAGAAATTTTAACCCTGAAATTTAAACTTTTATCAAGAGAAGATAATTTTTCATATTACGCACAATACCCGCTAAATGAAGCATCGTAAAACCGTGTTTAATTGACTGACATGCTTGTTCTATGACAAACTGAGTTTATAAGTTCTGGCATCAGGTGAGTTATATGCAACTGTTTGTCTTCTTATTGGCTGGGTGCGGATTCGTGCCCATCTTCCGAAGTTTTCAACATCGTTCCTACTAACAGCTAGAATTGAGGTTCGATCTAATCTTCGGTAACTGGCAATGTTTCGATATGGACTTTCTGGTACCATCATCAGGCCGCTAATCACCCACATAGTACAATGCTCACAATAGCAGATTTAAGCAAATCGTATATCATTTCTAGCAGTTAGTATGAACGAAATTGAAACTTTTGGAATAAATGAAGGGAATCTGCACCAAACGCGTAATTGTAAACGGGATCAATCGGATCTTTGCGATTATCCCGCGGACGCGAATCGCGGAGATTCAACATTTGAAGCGGCAACTGCGCAACCATTCAAAATACATGCCTTGACTGTCTACCGAATATCGTTCCACATGAAGACACAAATGTCACACAGTATTTTACAGAGATTTTGTCTCATAACATGATGGGGAACATATTTGACGGAATCTAGGGCGATGCGAAGTTCTTTTGAATACGACCACCTATATATTCACTTGGATGGCGCGTGTGAATTGTCATACCTCCTTGCCAAGTCAGCAGGCTAGCGTCTTGGCATTAAAGATGGATGAATGAAGAAAACCTATTAAGATACGTTAGTCATACGCCTACACACAAAGCATCTCTTAATGTGCACACTCCGATTCTTTCACGTTAATTGGTTTTGCCGTACGGCCCCATAATTGTGAAGAGTTGTCAAGCGAGATCGAAGACGTTTATAATCATTGTAACCGTTGGATTACCTCAATTTGTAATTTCAATGGCACATACAGTCTGGGTTTGGTTTCTGGAGACTTTATACAGTAACCACCAATCCTAATGATATTGCCCAACATATCAGCAACGAGAAATTTATATGTGGATAAATATTTCTTTGAATATTTCCAACAGACTTATCATACATTTTAACCTTAATAGACATCGATTCTACATAATTTTATCTAATTATGCTTAACTCTGCGCAATGATAGTTAGTAGTCCTGACTAACGAAAGTGTTACTTTTAGGACCGACAACATCCTCCAGAATATGCCTTGCGGCTGTCGTTGTGTGCCTCTCACTTATCTAATCTTTTTAGCATGAAATAGACGACGACTTCAATATAACTTTGATTTGCTCACATTGGAGCATTTGTGCTGAAACCACACCTACGATTTCTACTAATTTATATTCAGTCCATTACCTGGAGAGTTATTTTTCATATCTGGTTTTATTCCGCTTTTCCAACTGACCTCAATTAAAAACAAATAGAGGCGTTCTTTTTTGGCATTTTTCACGGCGTCAATATTCACAGTTTGCCGTGCACCATTCGCACGGCTCAATAAATATCTCACGCAAGTGATTTCTTCTTTAATTGAAATTCTAATGTCTACGCCGAGATTGTGACCTAGCATTCGCTATGCTTTTGACCATGCGCACGAAATTTATCACAGCGTGGTGTAGGCCAAGATCCACTTCTCAAATTTCCCCTGAATTACTGCATCGAAAACGAATATGCAATGACAAGGTGCACTTAAGCTCTTTTCTGTTTGCGCATTCCAAACAACCCTTAAAATTTTTATGGATACTGCAAATCCATAATTTAAATTACCTCCAAGGTGGTCCTGAATATGGCCTTTAGTTTAACTTAAAATAATAAGTTAAGAACTGCCACTGAAATAACAAGCGCGCAAGTGTTGACACAAAACCGTTCGTAAGATTTGGAAATTCTAAGATTTCTATGGTCTGCTCCGATAAGAAAATCTAAATTGAGATTACGAACAGCGGCACTGAGAAAGCAATACATGGCTGTCTTTTCACAGACGGTTTGAAACATTACCAATGTCCTAAATTCATCTTATTTAAATTATAACATAGCATATTACAATAAATTTTTACACGATCTATTTTTTTCGCCTACCAATAGGATAAAACATCGCAGACGCTATCAGTGAACCAGCATTACATTTGAACGTAGGCCACACTTTATATAATTAATTTCCTTAAGTTTTTGAATGCATTGTTTATATATTTAAAAAAATGCACTTGACAGGTGTTTATATGAGAAGGAAATAAAGGAAGGATGCAAAGAGATCAAGGTCGGATTCTTTGTGTACAATATACCTGTGTTTGTAAAACTCACAAAAAATTCATTATTCCATAAGATATACGATTGACACACAATCACTAAGCATATTGAGAGAAATGCCTCCAGATAATATGTCTTTTACAGATCCATGTTCAGAAATTGATTAAATATGAACATGAAAATAGTAACGCATGCTTGGACAAACGAACACTGAACTATGGATTGCTTACAAATAATATTTACTAAGAATATCCAGGTCGATTGATATTGTAAATGTGCCTTAAAACATGTTGTCAATTAGAATAACCCTTGATCAACACATATGTCTGGTGACACCTTCCAATCTTATCGTGGCATAGCGGGATGGATGTCCGACTATAACTAAATGCTTTATGACGCTCTTTGTGTACATATAAATGAAAATAGTGCATTAGTTAAGAGCTATTAAGAATAATGCAGTTTAACAGCCATCCGTAAATGGTCTCTCAATGAAATCTCAATTTACCTGGCAAGTTCAATGTGGTCTAATCATTAATCTAACCATGAAGACACAATTTTCAAAACTGGCTGGGCAGATGTCTAATTTCTTACGTGTTGGCGAAAATTGTGTTTTTGAAGTGCTTTTACCCAACACCTCAATAAAGTCGCGACTTTACTCTTTTGTCATCAAATTCTCCATACCATTTATGTGCTTGATGCCCAAGGTTATCCGAATAAAGGCCTAATATTCCATATAACCCACCGTGAATTTTACAACATAGCGCAAAATTTATTACTTTGCTTAGTGTTTTATGACCAGTTAATAAAATAACCCCGCAACAATCTATGAAAACGATAAAATAAAGAGCTTTGGAATCTGGTATTCGAACCACCATCCGAAAAGTCTAACGAAGAAACATTAGTTAATATACAAATGAAAATTGTTGCTTTTTTGCGGCAGAGTGAATCAGTAGTTAGATAACCAGATTCCGAAGCAGATGTGCTCCGTCCGCGGCAAATTCTGGACAATACGAGATGAGTTCTCAATAACGACGAAACCGGTCTACTGGACAAATTGTCTTTTCGACACTATACAATACTTAGTTTATACTAGCAAAGTTACGTTCATAATGGATCAGGTGTTTATATAATATTGATAATCTGAAAACTTTATTTCATCTTATTTAATTCGGCTAACAAAATATTGCCTACACACAAAACAAATCTGCCATAAGTTTTATTTTACTACTTTGAGTGATTCACAAGTGTGTTCATTTTTATTTTGGCTAAATGTTCTTGTGTTTTGTCTCGATACAGATTAATTACGAATTCCAAACTTAGCATGCAAATGCATTATTCAAGGAAATTTCAGCTTTGGATTTAATGGTAAATTGTTTAATCATGCTTATTTATTTTAAATGCTTTATTTTATTGTACTCTGATATGATATGTGTTGTGATAAGTTTTATTTAAATAGTCAAATTATATTTCTAGTAATTTTTCCATGCTGAGATTCTTTAATTGTGGACGTACAATATATAAATTTGGCCCGAGTTTATCCACTATTCCTTAAAATTTTACTATATAAATTACATGGCAATTGAATCCAATTAAGATCCTGACGAAATAAAATTGGATTCGTATTAAATGTTTTGTTTTCTATAGACCAGTTTGTTTAATGAGTTTATGCGTCAATTTAAAATGTGTTTCGCAAATTACATTATGAATTCAATTTTATATTTTAACATTTTAACACGTTATTCTATTGAAAATAAAATACTTTATTTGAGAAAATTATCTTCTACTTTTTTAGCTCAGTGAAACGTCTAACTTGATTGTTCTTTCTTAATCGATTATTTTTTTGTTTGGCAAATTTAGTACTGACATTTATAGAGTTTAAGTTACTCTTTGGGAGACTTAGAAGAGCAGAAGTTAAATAAATATGTACCAGATGTACAGAATCGCCTTGATCGAAAGAATAATTTAGTTTTCTTTCCATTATTTTGGAAGATAAAAATTATATTTCTTAATTATATATGAAATAGCAGAATCAGCAACGAATGCAAAACTTACGGAAAACATAATATTGGGGGTAATGTACTGCTTTATTTAATGAGCTCCGTATAGTTAGTTGATAACTGATGGTCTCTCCTAAATAAGTGGCTTATACTAAGACATTGGAGAGTGTGACTAAGTAATTAATTGCTATGATTGATTCGATGGAGCAAATATAGCTTATTTAGATATTTCTTCAAATCACATGTAAAAGCTAGCCTTCTATGGAACACAGCAGCTAAAACTTTTTCAATATATTCGAATTTTAAAAAATATCAAATTTACATATTTTCATAATTTATGCATTCAATCACCGAACGTATCATTGTTATACTTTTTAAAGTATTTTTTATCGAAAGATTAAGAAACTATGACTTCAAAGCATTGATTGCAGTTGCAAGCCATTTAAGAAATTAAATCTCGTTTCGAGTTTCATATAAAAATAAATCCTACTTAAGATAAATTTGTTGGTATAAACGAAAATTTGTGAAATGTAACAAAAGAAATTCTATCGGTAGACCGGTATCTTCCTTATTGGGAACTAATCAGGTATTGTCCATAATTCTCTGTGGACAGGGCTCGAACCTGAGCAGGTCTGCTTTGGATTCTATTACTCAAAACACTGTCAAAGCCTGTCGCGAACTACACACAATTTTCTGTTATATACCAACTAATGTCTCTTGGTTAGCCTTTCTTCTAGGTTGAACTTAAATTTCATCCCTTTTGGACCTGCAGTTTCAACTAACCATCCAGAACAGATAAAGGCTACACGGGGATGTGGTATTGATATAAACATTTATACAATTAAACGCCCATTGTTCTTGAGGGCAGAGATAATAATTAATTTAATCAAGGTTGTAATGTTGATATAAAAATCTGTCCCATTATGTATATGAATTTTTTTATATAAACTAATGCAATGAATACGATATCAAAAGCAGTTCATCCGGTAGACCAGTTCGTCCTTCTTGGGATCTCCTCATATATTTTCGACAATTTTGTCTCAAAACGAGCAGTATTTTGAGAATTCCCAATAAGGACAAAACCGGTCTACTTGATGAATTGCTTTTGCTATCTCATACAATGCTGTTGTTACTGAGCAATGTATATCTAATGGTACTGATATTTATATGAAGCTCACAAGCTTGGTTTAATTAAATTTTTGCAACAACCGCGCAATCCATGATTGATTGGGCCAATCTTTTGTCCAAATGACCATTTAAAATTTGAATCATACAAAATATTTCAAATATTCTTTCCAAAAATTCTTAACGTATATCTCATATCGTAGGCACTTACCAGATTAGAGAAGTAATTTTTTCTGATATATTATAAATCCATTTAATATTTTCTTCTTAAAATCTATAAATGGACATATATAGTAACTTTGATAGTGTAAAGGAAAAAGAAATTGAAACCCCGAGAAGGCGTAAAAGGAGAAATTTCAAACCCCTATTCCTAATTGAAGCCTAATGCTTTTACGAGCTTCGATATCAATTAAATTATTTTTCTGTAATTCATGTTAATGTTTTAGCATTATATTATTTAAATATATATCCTCACTTTGATTTTCTCTTTTTATTGTTCTTCTGGATAATTTTTTAGCCGTTTGCTTATAACTATTTGGAATTATGAATGGGAAATCCTTCTTTGACGACATTCCAATTTATTTTGTTTATTTTAAATTTAAAATGAGATTGTTAAAACTATCATTTCAAATGAACATGGTCGTTTGAAATTCAGTAATTTGTCTGTAAAACATGTAAGATTTGTGAAGTTAAAATTGTTTTCCGATAAATTTGCTACGTATTCGCTAGTTTAAAATTTAAAATACTGGTTTTGTGTTACTTGTTGCCGAATAGTTAACCATTGTGTTGATAAATATATATATATATATATATATATATATATATATATATATATATATATATATATATATATATATATATATATATATATATATATATATTCTTTTGAAATGCGAGCTTTAAAAATTTTCATTGTACCCTTCCTATATGCAAAAAAAATTTAATCAGATATAGAAAACATTTCATTCGCATTGTCTTCTCAAATATCTACATATGAACATATCTTTATACATAAATTGGAAAGCAAAACAAGATAGAAATATGTGAACATAGAGAGAGTGTGAAAAACGGAAACCAATCAAATTGCGTGCGTCACATCCAGTTCATAAAATTTTTTTATGTTTTTGCACACAGGAAGGGTACAATGAATATATATATATATATGGTTGGTTTTGAAGTCACAAATCGATGTTTATATCGAGTCAGCTGCACTACTGCTGGTATACACATTCGCACAGGAGATTGTACAGTCCATTTTCCCACATTCCTCTCCTTAAAATATGGTGGGTGCAGGATATGATACCGTATCCTACTGATGAGTTACCAGTAAGTAGGAAACACGTTTATATATGAAATTATATCTTAATTTCTTATAAAGTTAACGCCATTAGTGCTTGAGTACACATTTATATGGTAGGTTGTGCCATTAAATTTTCCCACATTTCTTGGAGATATATACGGCGGATATAGAGTGTAGTACCAGCTCCTACTGATGAGTCGCAGGTAAACGCGAAGTGCATGTGCACATAAGATAATGCCTTTAGTTTATGCTGATTTTGGCTTATCCTTCTAGACCTAGGTGTTTTAATTGCCCACCTAATAAAAGCTTATATATATATATATATATATATATATATATATATATATATATATATATATCAGTTATCCACAACGAACGACATTCAATGTTTGCGTGGGTGGTGGTAAAATTTTTAAGTTGTTTCAGACGATTATAGTACACACCAATCGCGTTTTATTTAACCAGTCGTCTAAAAACTAACGGTAGTTTTGATATGTTGTTTTAAGCACGAAAACATGATTTAAAGAAATGATGTACCATTTTTTAATCATTTACTAGGAGTTGTGCGATTTTGTAGGTAACAACGTTTCATTTAGTATAGCAAATATGCAAGTTTCAGCATGATTAACGTCTGTAATTTTATGTGCACATTTGTGTTATACGTCATAGTTTCTCCAGAATTGGAAATGGCACTACATCACAGACCTAATATATAATGAATCAAAATATGTGGTACTATTATACGTTTAATTGAACGGTGTCAAACTTATTCAGAATATTACATAACTGATGCTCATCGAAGCCAGATTATGAGGTCACCCTACCGTGCTAGGTTTGTAGACTTTATTTAATATTAATTTCGGTGAAATTTACTTCACCTGAATATCCATGGTTTCGGTAATGTTTAAATATTTGATACTCATGTTTCACTGTGACATAGATTTATCTTTTAAATTTTAAGGATCAGTTGATCAAGGTAAGAGTGTATATACTTACTGGAACAACAGGTGTTCAGAAATTGTTTCTAAATTTCAATTTCAGTGAACTTTAGCATTTATTGATATCCATCATGTTGGTACCATGTACCGACTCGGAAACCATAGTGTTAGTACCATGTATCTATTCGGTACAATAATGTTGATATCGGTTACTAGGAATTGTACCGTCCTATTATCCCACATTCTTGACCAAAATATATAGTGACTAACGGGCGTCATGCCGGCTTTTACTGATGAGTCGCCAGTAGGCACGAAAGAAATATGCATGAGATTATACTTTCCGTTCATGCTGCCTTTGGTTTATCCTTCTGGTCACAACTGAACTTATTTGTTACTAGGTCCGCAACACCTAATACATACTTGCATATATATTAGCTCTCCGCAACAAACAGTATTTAACTACTTACACAATAGCCATAGTGTGAGTATCCTTTACAGACACAGTATATATATATATATATATATATATATATATATATATATATAGAGTGAGTTAGCGTGGAAATCGCATTGTCGTAGACTATATGATGTTAGCTTCACTACAGGTTTACACATTCGTCTAGGAGATTGTACTGTCCCATATCCCACATTCTTAACCCAAATATATAGTGGTTAAAGGTGGAATACCGGCTCCTACTGGATGATCTGCCAGTAGAAACGAAACGAATGTGCATGAGATTATACTGGCCGTTTATGCTGCCTTAGGTTTATCTTTCTGGTCACCACTGAAATAATTAGTTACTAGGTTCGCAACATTTAATACATACTTGTATATATATAAGTTCTCCGCAACAAACAGTATTTTACTTTTATATAAGTATTACTGAAGTTTATTTTAGATTAATTTTATTTGTAAAAAATAACTTTAGTATACTTTCAAAATTTTAGTCAGCTGCAAAGCCAATATCTTATCGATAAAATGATGAAAAAATATTTTATAATTAAGTAGTGCCAAGATATCGGTTTTTGTTTCCAACCCAATTAATAACATGATTGTTAAACTTGGCTTTATAAGATATATTTGAGGTTTAAATAAATATACACTGTCATTCAAAACATACAGTAATTATTTGAATAAATAACTTAAATTTAGCATTATTAATAAGCATTAAGAATTAGTTTATAGAAAAAATACTCCAAACAATATCACTAAACGGCAAATCCCCAAATGAAAAATATTTGTTCCACTTAATCATTATCACTATTACAGTGATAACTCTGTCACTGATAAGTTATTCCTAAAATTACCTCAAACTAAATAGAATAAAAAGTGAAAGAATGCCATTGTAACATTCAATTATTTTAAAATAAATTTTAAACAACATTATTAAAATTGTCTAGAACGTTTAAGTTTTAGTACGAAATGATACAGATTTTAATGAAAAGCTAGTCGATAGAAAAGTAAGTAAAAAGCTGTCGTATTTATTAAAATTTAAATCATTGATTATAGTTTTCTGTAATGGAACATTTGGTTATTATTCTTTTCTGTCCCATAGTCCTACAAAGTAGATATTTATTTTCAATTTTATAGATTTTAGGAGATAATAGAGCTATGCTGGGGTTCAACTGCATAATGTACAACAACATTTATAAAATTTAGCAGGATAAAATTTGAAAAATATCTTTATATAATGTTGCATGTATATAGAATTATTGATATTTAAGAGATGTTATTAAATCATTAAAATGTTTAAAGTGAAATCAAATTTTCATTTAATTATAGATTTATGTTAACATTTTCATTATTTAATATTAAAATTCATAAAATATAACTATGTAAAACACAATTATCCATAATAAGTTTAATCGCATATTTTTCTAACTTGGAAAATAGAAATCGCTTGCGGGCTATATATACCTATGAGTACAAATATATCTTATAATAAATCGTAGTTGCTTTTTAATTTTAATTTAAAATTAAAATAATATGAACCTCAGGTATAGTAGAAAAGGGCATAGTTTGAAATATAAATTTCCGCTGAAAAAAATTTAAAACGGAATTGTTATAACCTAAAATTAGTTAAGTTGAACCAGAAACTGCCAGATTTCTCTATAACTCATCAATAATGTGTATAGACTTCTCATCCAATATTATAATTACATATTACTATATACCGATACGTAAAACTATTTAGGTCAAATTCAAACATGGTGTATTTGTAATTGGATATTTTGGAGCACTTCTGTCATAGGATATGCTTGATACCAATTGCCTATATTCCATTTAGGTATTTAGCCACGAAGAAAACTGTGAAAAATAGTCAATGTCTAAACAGTTAATGACAACATTTTTCCTAATAGCCTTAATCGAAATCGAATTAAATGCTTTCCTGTAATAAAAAATATCACTGCATAAATGTTTCTACTTAGTAAATGAAATATTTTAATTGCATTTATTTTGTTAGCATTGAAATTCGTTCATGGAATGAGAGATAAAAATTAGCAAAATCATTCAGTATTAAACAAGTAGAAAATCGATATTTATCCATTATAATTGTTAGTTTTGAATGGTATGCGCAGATCAAATATGGAGTCATAAGCTTAACTGATCTACACTGATATGTAGAAGAGAATGAGAATATGGTCTGGAGACTACGCCGTGTAAATATATACCTGTAGAAAGCATTTCTCATTTAAAATAATAGGCGCAACATTTGCTCATTAACATTGATCATGACTAACTTATTAATGTTAAATTGTACAGTAAAGAATATATGCAAAATTTAAGGTTCATTAATACACTTTGTCTGGGTTTAACTTGCGTGAAGCTTATAACATAATTATTTTTAAATAAAAATTTTCTCATTCTTTTATTTTTATTTTGATATACTTTAAGACTGGAGTATTTTTATAGGTAATAATTGGCCATACACCTCCTACTGCACTCATAAATCTAAAATCCATATATCTGTTAGTTATTTTTATTTATAAAGTTTGCTAGCTTAATATAAACAGAATTAAATTATGTTAACATTTTTTGGTAAAAAGTACGAATCGTGTTAGATAGAAAATGAAATTCATCCAGTAGACCGGTTTCGTCATAATTGGAAACACTCAACGTAATGTCCAGGAATTGCCGCGAACAGGGCTTGAACGTAGCCACATTTGGTTTGCAGTCCGTGACTCTAACCAATGAACCACACTGACGCACGCAACTTACAAATTTCAGTTATATACCAACTCATGACCTTGTTGAGAACATCTCAATTACTGTCCAGAATGGCGAATTGGATAGAATCCCACACTCTGAAGCAAATGTGCTCCATTTCGAGACCTGTCCGCTGCCAATTTCTAGATAGTACCTGATGAGCTTTCAATAATGATCGAACTGGTCTACTGTATGAATCTAGGTTTCGAAATTATACAACGTTTAATTCATACTGAAAAATATAATCTTATTATATAAATTTTGAAACCTTGATTTAAATAATTGTTCCGGCTACTACCGCAATGAATGCTTATTTAATTAATATTTTCCATTGGTTTGTTTAGTTGCAATTCAAGTTTGATATCAGGTAAACTTATTTAATTATTTCAATTTGAAATTTAAAAACTTCATTTACTAAGCTTGTCATAGCATCCACGATTTCCATTTTAAAAATCTAAATAATACATTCGAAGAAGAATTCAATTCTACTCGCGCAACATAAAGGAGGAATTGCTTTAATCATGATTGCGATCATGACATAAATACCTGACCAGTTATATACATTAGGTAATCGTTATAAACTAGGCAATGTATAATTAAGAAAAGGCACTTTACCGAGCAGACTAATTTCGTCTTTACTGGGAATTCATCATGTACTGTCCAGAATTTACCGTTAAAAGGGCTCATACCCGGGCATGTTTGCTTTGGAATCGATGGCTCTCACTACTGAACCATTCTGCCGCACACAACACACAAATTTCAGATATTGTTTGTATTGACCCATTTTATATTTATAGCAAAATTATTTCTGCTCTAACAATGTTAATTTATATATATATATATATATATATATATATATATATATATATTAGTGCGTGTAATTCTCCATAATTTCTTTGATCATCGTTATAAATTTTACGATTATTATTGCAAAATCACAACCGAAATGATTTGCTTCTCTCATCATGGCGGAAATTCCCGAACATGATTTTGAATTGCATAAACATATCCAGCTTCTACTTTTAGAATATTAATCTGAAAGTAATTGACACTATGTCACCATCTTGCAATGGATTATTTAATACAAATAACTAAATCTCATTTATTATTTGTTATACAGGATAACAGTGTTTGCGTGTGCGTCAATAACGAATGTTTAAATAAAGTTGGCGTGCTTGAAATAAAGAAAGACAAATTTATTAATCCACGTATAAAGCAGGTGAAAGAATGAAAGCAATGCGTAACCGTCTTCATTCGACATTTTAGGATCCTTGTAAACGTGGGTGTAACTTATGCGCACGTAAAAATTAAATAATGGAAATGCTGCTCCTAATTTATATCATAAATATATATATATATATATATATATATATATATATATATATATATATATAATTTCGGTTTGATTTTTCCCATTCAGTATTTCTAGATGCTTTGATGTTGACCATTAAATTTTGAAACATATCAAAGAGTAAAACTGACGAGAATTATTTTGCTGTACAGCTAGTATTCTTGTATATTTGAAAAGTTGATGTTATCATTGCTATCAACAGCTAAGCATTTATAATTACGTGACTGAATGTGGCGTAAACTGCATGAAATCTACGAATTTCACAGCAATAAATTATGGCACCCACATTCCAGTCAGGTAAAATGCATGTGAGAGTGCAATGTGTGGGAGCCGCAACTCTGGCTATCAAAATATGCTAGTATATTTTGTGGTTTTATTCTGCATTTTTTAGTTTTTTCTCGTTTATTTTTCATGACATTGGAAGGTCCAATCCAATATGTTTGTACAGAAGACAATAGAGTTTAAATAGTTAATAAATCATTTTCAGTGTAATATCTCGCAGTGTTTTATCTTGTGAGTAACTTTTATGGTTTTTATTTAATTTCCAATTTATTAGTGTTACACTGAATGCCTTATCTTCGGATTTCTTTGGGCTTCATGAACCTTTTGTTTGTTTATTCACTAGCTTGACTCGGAATTCACGTGTTACACTGAAGCCTCCCATTATATTGACAGGTATATCAAGAAGGCAGCAAGAATTGAATGAATAAATAACAAGAGTATAATCATACCGGTGATGTTGCAAAGTATCCAAAGGAATTTGCCGCAATAACATGAAGAGTAGAACCAACAGAGGTTTGACATAAATCTACATGGTCTTCTGTCATAATTGTTGAAAACATACATCGTTATGTTATATTTCAAGTTTTGAGTACAAATCTAAATCAATCTATTTAATATGAATAATATTTCGTGGATGACTTTGCACACTAAAATAAGACGGTGTATGTTCAAAAAACTAGATCAAGCAAAAACTAACAAAATTTTTAAAATTTAATATTAAAAAAATATTTGTTCTTAAGTGTAAATAGGAAAATGTTCCAAATGAAGTTTAAGAAACGATTATTTAGAAATACTTAAGTTTCCAATTTTATACTAAGATTTGAAAAATAATCAAAAATGTGCACTAAATGTTGAGACGTTAATGGTGTTTCGCCAGCAAGTAAATCGCATAGACGACGAATAAATAAACTATTGGTGTTTTTCAAGAATAAATGTTGTTGAAAGCATTTAATCAGCTATCAGCGAAACCCTGTCTGAACAAAAATCGTAGCAGTAAGATTAAAAGATTATCCTGTTGGAGAGAAATCCGGACGTATGCTTTTATTTTGTTTTCACTGAGTTTATCAACAAATTTACAAGCGTCCAGAATAGCCTGTTCAAACTTTGTCGAAATGAATAGGAAAAAAACAGCCGGGGCCAATCATACAAAATAAAGTAGTATCAGTTAAAACTCACGTCTTATAAATATCTGATATAATGTCACATACACATTTTGAGCTGGATAAAATCGGCGAAAGCGGAAGGACAAATAAATTAAGGCAAATTGAATATAAAGAAGAGACAGCTAAACGTGTAATTAGATGAGACCTCGAAAAAAAATCACGCAGTTGTTTGACAGGAAATAGAAAGGATGGGAGCCACTCGACATAGCTAAAATTAAAACTTTGGAAAAAATTGAAAACTGGTATTAATTAAAAATTTATAAATGTTATTAAGAGTTGATAAATAATGCCCTATTTGAATAATTTCATTCATAAATTAACTTTAAATAGAGCAGACGTACTGGCATTTGCGTTATATATCTAGCCTAGTTATAATCCATATTTGCCGAGCTGTCATTAAACTCGAAGCTCGAGGAAGTGCATATAACTATCCGAAAACATATCAAACCAATATGCACGAATACTTTGTGGTTAACAAGCACGACAAACATCAAAGAAAAACGAGGAGTTCAGCTCAGAACCATTATAATTTATTGACAGCCTTTAAAACTACTGAGCTTAAATCGAAAAACATATGCCCGCACGCCTAAATTCCGACATCATGGATGGACAGCACAGTGAATTTCTAGGAAAAAGTTTGAATTTTCGTATAAGCAGGCAATGTTTTTATTTCATCAAATCAAGCTTGCCAGCTTGGAATAAACACAAATCCCATTGTATTTAACCAGTCGTCGACAAACATAGCTAAACTAACGTCAGATGCTGCACTGTCACGTTTCGTCTTTCTATTATCATCAACAGAATACGACGGCAAACTCACGAATGTGGATAAAACCGCAATGAATATACCGGTAAAGCAAATATGATATGCGGCCCTCACCTCTACTAGTCAGTTGGCTGTCGTATTCTGGTGATGATCGTGAATGTTCAAAACGCTTAAGTGTGAGCGTCTCGCGGTAGTTTAGCTATGTTTGTCGACGAATCGTTAAATACAATGGGATTGGTGTTTACTTCAAACTCGCAAACTTGATTTAAAGAAGTGTTACCACCGTCCGCGCAATCATTGATTGTTTATTCTTTAATTGTCCAAGATAATGTGACATTGTAATGTTCCTTTCGAACTCGCTGTAAATGTGATTTATTAAATACTCTTATGGTCACGTGCAAATTTGGAGATGTAAACAACACGGAACCAGGACGTCATTAAAATGCTTGTTCAAGGTAATAACCATTTGATCAATTATTAATTCAAAATTGTAAATTATAGAATATCGGCAACACACACAACAATCTGTGTTGTTATAGATTCTCCAGAATGAGTCCTAAAGTTTAGCTGTTGACATGTCAATACTTTGCAGGTTGTTCTCTATTCTGGCAAATCTTTATTTGTCAGGATCAGTAGATAAAATTTATGTCAAACGCCTCTGATTGAGTCATTTTTTAATCTTGTACAAATGCGACGCAAAAAGTCGGGGCAGGGCAGGACTGTTGAAATGATATATATGTTAGTCCATATGAGCCTTCAATGTTCTATTTACATGGCAGTGCGCATTGTGATGAATAATTTACCGTTTATTTAACACCTAAAATGTACGACAAACTTCAAGAGATTAAAGTATCGGTTTGTAGAATTTGGTGTCATTACGAAGATTAACGTGAAATTAATTCATGTGGACAGTGGTTTGCTTAGGGCCATTATGATTAACGCTGGTAAAATGATTGACACCAGAAAGAAACGCTATTACTGTCAAATTGACCGATCCAGAAATTAATCTAATCGATCACGATTCACGAATAAACCTGGTCAGTGCTGGAGTACGAATAAGTGTGTTTGCGCAGTGAATGATTTTGCATATATTGGCCTGCTAAGCCTATGATAGGTCTATTCACAGGTTTGTTAATCAGATCCAGCGGTTGACTACTTGCCACGCTGTGATATCTCAGCAGTGTATTTTTACCATAAACCAAGATGGTCTGCACAGTATTTGCATTACAGCAGTTTAATGCCATTTCAATATAAATTATCAACAGTTCGTGGTTGCTTTTCAAGAATTGACAGGTTGGTTAGTCAAGATTCTAAAGAAAATGAATATAATAAAGCAATTAACGATTAAATGTCTAATGGCTATCCCAGACAATTAATTGAATCAATTATTAAAAGGGGAATTAAACAGAAACAGACGTACTATGGGCCAGAAAAGAAAACCGTCTACCTAAACATCCCATTTAAGGGGGATGCAGTATCCTGAATAGCACAAAAGAAAGTTGAAGCAACATTGACACGCACATTTAATGCAGCCAAACTACGAGTGTTATTTAGGGTAACACACTTGCCTTTACCAGTAATCAAAGAGAAACAGCCGTTAATGTCGATATCAAATATTATTTACCAATATACATGCGCAAGTTGTCGATCAACTTACGTAGGCCGATCGACCAGACGGTTAATTACTCGAATGAGAGAACATTGCAACTTAAACACCTGTTTTAAATCAAATGGTGAATACACGTCTGCTATTGCGCAACACATCATCGAAACATCGCACGTATGTTCTCCAGACGTAGCATTTAAAGCCATTGCTAAATGCGATAACAAAAGGGAGCTAGCCACAAACGAAGCCGTATGGATAAACAAATTGCAGTCGGATTTATGCAAGCAGAAGAAGCATATTTAGGAATTGAGCTTAAACAGGATGTGACCACGCAATTGATTGGTTTGTATTTTACACTCTCTCTATACTTACATATTTATATCTTGTTTTGCCTTCCAATTTTTATATAAATATATGTTCATTAGTATATACTTGTGGAGATAATGAGAAAGAAATGTTTCTGATAAAATTTCCTTTTGTTTTTGCACATTGGAAGGGTACAATGAATTTTATTAAAGCTCGCATTTCAATGAATTATTCTTATTACTATTATTATTATTATTATTATTATTATTCTTATTATTATTATTATTATTATTATTACTATTATTGTTGTTGTTGTTGTTGATGTTGTTGTTGTTGATATTATTATATATATATTATTATTATTATTATTATTTTTATACTTAAATGTAATTATATCTGTAGTCTTTCTCAGACAGATTATAGTATTCAAAACTTCTATATGATTTCCGGAAACCACGAAGGCACCATATTCAAAAACTAGCATGGACAGCTGTTTTAACTATCCTAATCATGAAATGGTAGGTGTAAAATAACTGTTACTCAAAAAATAAGAAATCACTAGTATTACATGTTTATTTCATTTCTATACAGAGAAGTTACAAAAAACATTCCCTGAGGAAACTTGTATCGTAACCCGCTTGGCAATTGATTACTTAAATCAAAGTGCCGAAATTTATATAAACATTTTCCCCATTATGCACATTCATTCGTCAGTATACATTAGGCACTCTGTAATGCTTAAAAGAAAATTCATCCAGTAGACCATATTCATACTTATTAGAAAATTATCACGTACTGTCCAGAATTTTACGAACCTGAGCGCGACGACTTCTGAAGGTTTTACATTTACGATTGTTATTTTAATATTTAAGTAAATATTAAATCTGGTGTGAGCTCTTTTACTATAGCAGATATGATCAAAGTTGTTTCCAAGCTCCTTTCTCTCTATGCACCTATTACTTTGATTTACATAATCACCTATCCACTGGAACACATGGAATTTATTAATATATAAGCAAAGTTATCCAAACAATATTGATGATAAAAATAAAATATGTAGTCTATTTGCATATATTCTACAAGAAATATATGTACTATTTTTCACAATTCTTCAGAATCCAGCTACTAATATGTTGTGCAAACTCATTTTAATTGAATTCAATTTGCTGTTGCGTATCCAAAAATTTGACAAATTTATGTAATATATATTTATAGCATTATATCATTCCATAATATGTTCCTCTTTATTAACATATATCTATTTTGGCCTTATCAAATATTGTATATTTATGCTCTTCAGCAGCTGCTATACAACGAATAATTGCGCGCGTATTATTGATATAGATAGAGATAAATATAATTAAATTTCAACCTTCGTCAATTTTTTTGCATGTTTAATTGTTTACTGGGTGTCGCACAGCCACTACAAAAATTAGTTCAATTATGGTTGGAAGGATAAACCAAAGACGGTAGGAACGAAAGGTATAATCTTATTCACATTCGTTTCTTGCTTATTGGCGACTCAACAGTATGCGCCGGTATTACGCCCTTAACTCAATATATATTTGGGTGAGGAATGTGGGAAAATAGGACGGTGCAACTTCCTATACGAATTTGTAAACTGTTAGTGGTGAAGCTAACTTCATTATTCGACAAGGCGACTTCAAAACTAACGCACATAGATATTTGTTCTCCGCCACAAAATATATCCAAATGTTATAAATGTTTTGCATTTTTACAAAAAATAATCTTTCATCCAAGATTTATTAGAAAACTACTCAATTCGCGTGTATCTAAGTTTTATTATACATTGCGAAATCGGTTGTTTTATATTAATAGAAAAATAACTTTTATATCATCACCATTTCGATCGAATTCTGCAAATTGAATACAATAATTTTAACCAATATGGGGCCTTAGCCTAAACCATTTTAAACTCCGTCGTTTCTAACCATAAGTTAGATTGCGTTTTATTAATTCAAATAGAATTTTCCTGTTGTATCGATAGAAGTAATTTAGTTTAATAATAAATAACTATTTTAAGCCAACCGTTATATGAAGCTAATAGTTTTGGCGTGTAAATGAACCGTACGTCAATTGCAAATCAAACAGGTTATTCGAGAAATATGACTAAGAAAAATTCTTCACACAAAAATTGTAACGTGTAGTTCCTATAATTATATAATTATTTTATAATTTCAATAAAATTATTCAGAAAAAATTCTATACATAAGACAATTTATGCATCTTTATTAAACGAGCTTAGGTTGCGAGAGTGATAATAGAAATTAGACTAATCAAGGTTGCGACTTACTATAAAATCTAGACTCGTTATGTGCATGCATTTGTTAGTAAAAACTAAACTAAACCAGTAGACCGGTTACGTCCTTGTTTAGAATTTTCCGCGGACAGGGCTCACATCTGAGCACAAGATTACAAAGCTGACGGGACAGGGTTGGAGCTTTTTTTCGGAAACTTGATTAGAATAATTGTTATCAACGCCCGCACATCGAATTTTTAAAATTATATAAATGTTCATGTCAATACCACTTCTCTATGTAGCGTGGTGTCCGATCGAAAATGACAGATTGGTGATGGTTAGTTGGAACTTTAATTCTAAAAGTATGCTAACAGGCAACAAATAAAGGAAAGGATAATCAAAATACATTAATCGGTATATAAATGAGAATTGTGTGTGATGTGCGGCAGTGTAGCTCAGTGGTTAGAGCACTAGAAACCGAAGCACACGTACCCAGTTTCAATACTGTCCGCGGCAAACTCAGGATATTACGTAGCGAGTTCTCAATAAGGACGAAACCGGTCTTCTGGATGAATTGCCTTTTCTACTCTATAAACAAAACTTATTTTATACTGATTAATGCGTGCATATAATGGGTCAGGAGTTTATATTAAGTCACAACCTTGAATAAAATAATTTAATGTAGCATATTTGTGTCGAAGTTGTCAACTGTTTATTTAGATTATAATAATTATTTATGTATTGAATTATTTCTACGAATTTCTAATAACCAGGAATAATATCTTTCAATATACATTGTAGCATTCCGTGATTGCGCGTGTGGCGTTATCAATTCCTGTAGTAAAGTTTACGATCTACGTGTTAATCAAATTCCACCAGTCTTGAAAAACAACAAAACTATCATCAGTCACGCATAATGACACATTTCGAACTTCAATGTTCTCCAACAGAGTACGACGGCAAACTGACTAGCAAGGATCAATCTGCAATTAATATTTAAAAATTTAAAAAAAATTAGAAATGCATCTTTCCTTTTACACTAGTCTGGCAAACATTATACCTTACTGTAATTGACTTAAAACATCTGTGATTTGATCCAATAAAATCTCAGCTGAACTGTCTTGACAATGAAGGCGATGAATGTAATTTAAAAGTTAAGCAGTAACGTTACGTATGTGTCGATGAACAAATCAAACTTTGGAGGCCCTAAATGGGACCCGTGCTATTACTCTACATTCTTAAACACTTGTCTCTACCAGCTGCAAGGCGTTAAAGAATTGACGTGAATCTTATTTTGCAGTTGATAACGCCTGTTTGTCTAAATGCACTAGAGTCGCTTAAAGAACTGAATGCAAATAACCAGATTTATATAGACTTGACTAATGTCAGCCAGCTTATCATTTTTTGTGCAATACTTGACCAATTGAATAGCAACGCCTAATTAAACACCATAATGCTATTAACTTTCAATTGAATGGATTTTCGATAAAATTTCTCTAATAAAATTTGAATTGAATGCAGAAATGCAGCTTTGTAATTTCCATTATTTACTGTTAGACACAGTTTACACTCAATTAACCAGCAGTTTATCGATCTGTCTCTAACTAAATTATAATTAGAATAATATCGCGAAATTGAAAAAGGGCTAGCTGAAATATATGTGTGACAACCCTCTCTCGTCTAGAACGTTTCAAACGTTTCTGTTCTCTTCACACAGAATAGTTTCTCTGCGGATAATTAAATCCGTTTCAGAAGAAAATATAAATATCGAACTATACGTATATAAATTGAAATGTACAGGCCAGGATGTTTGCGAATATAATCAATGGAATGACGCGATAACTTTTATAATTCGAAGCAATGATTAGTATTCATTTCATAAATGGCAGTAAAACATTCGATGTTACATCATGCATTGCTTGTTATTTGAATTGATGAATAATGTACGATCGTGTATGACTGCGATTCAGAATATTTAAGAAACAAGCAAAAGATAAGCGGGATCGTCCACTTGTCCACATGACACATTTTTAAACAGGAATAATTATTTCTGATAACATTAATTGATCAAACAAATGTGCACAAGAGCTTTTTTAAATCTTATTTTAATAATAATTACCTTACAGTGGAACTAAAAATGTAATTTAACTTTATTCCTGAAAATGTAACAGTAAACGTGCTAACAAAAAGGTTAAGTATTTTGGTTTTTCGAAACTATATATGTATCTGGATTGAAGTTGTAAAAGTTCAGAAACTAAACGAACATTGGTTGCGCGGGCGATGATGACTAATAATATGAACGATACTGCGATCTTCTCATAAATACCTGACTCATTAAGTAAATAAATTTGTCAGCATAATAGAAGAATTGTATACTGTGAAAAAGACAATTAATCCAGTTGCCAGGGTTTGTCCTTATTGGGATTCAATCACGGACTGTCCAAAATTTTCGCGAACAGGGCTCAAACCTGGGCTCGTCTGCTTCGGTATCTGGTTTTCTAACCAGATTGGCTGAAATTATATTTTACAATCTTTTATATTTCATCGACTAATATCCATTTTAAAATTTATTGAACTAAGATTCGAGAATGCTACTTAAAAGCTATCAGTATATAAAAGTGAAAATATATTTATAGCCATTATTAATCTCAAAACGAATAATAAATATTCTTTTAAACGAAACTTTGTGCGCACCAGGTAGTTGCTAGTTGTCCTGATTTTTTTGTACAAATAGTGTAGCATTTTGTCTTTGATTTTGCTCCTTAATGTTCGGTATTCGGCTTCGTAATCCGTTTGAAAACTTATGCTCCTTGTCAGAATTTTAGACAAGTAATTTCGTTTAAATTATCTTAGTTAAACTGAACGGTAGATCTGATAATTATTATTGACGCTTCATTAAACAAATAACAGTCAAATATGTGCGTGTTTACTGAATTTTCATGCAAGCTTATTTTTATATAAGCAAATCTTAATTGATCTTATAATAATTAATGACGTTTCTCCATATATAAATTCTTCTTGTGAGTCTTTTTAACTGTAAACCTTTTATATATATTCTTATCATGAGCAGACGTCTAAAATAGGCTTTCGACGTTGAAGTTAAAAATATAATGGACAAAAAATTGATGGCGAAAAGGCATTATTCGTAGAAAATGACGTTTTGGTAATAATTAATGTTTTCATCGAAGTTCTCCATGTCTCTCATAAATTATTTATTCTATTTTTACCAGTGTGATACATTCAAAGATTTTATTATTCAAACCTCAAACATTCAAATAATTAATAATGGCTCTTATACATGTTTTATAAAATGAATATAGATTATTTTGATCAATATTGCGAGATTGATATTAACGCTGATCATATTGTATTAACCAGTCGCACAACTTAGCCAAACTACCACCATTCTAACTTCCAAGGTCAACATCTCATCACGAAGGCTGCTGACAGGCGTGGATCAAATTGCAATACGTATATAAGAAACAAAATTAAATATGCGTCTATTGTAGTCTTGCATACATTAAAATTGACGGGAAACATAGGTTACCTAATTTCTGCTTAGTAATGAATATTAACTTTTTAAATGTATGTACGCTATCCAGTTGAACAATCATTAATTGCGAGATTATAATATAAAATTAATAATAATAATAATAATAATAATACAAAGATAATGATAAATGATGATGATAATAATAATAATAATAATAATAATAATAATAATAATAATATTTAATCTGTTTTTAATATGATATATAAACGGATTACAATGTTTTAATAACAAGGTATAAAACAGGTATGAAGATAATGGGATTTGAATGTAAGTTACATTTGCAAAAACAAAGAAAGAAATTTCAATATCGTAGTCTCCCTAGATTATCTTGTATTACCATTATGACACTATATATTAATTAAAACTTTATTCAAAATAACGAAAAAACCATTTTCAAAATAAACGTGGGATTAAAATTTGTAAAAAAGAGATAGAACTAAAGAATTGTACAATAAGAACAATGGCTTTGAGCGTAACCAGACGAGGCACAAATATTCAGTATTTTCAATAAATACAGAACATAAACTCGGATTATATAAGACAATGGAAACCTTTTATGTTATAGAAAGATTTGAATATCCATCAGGTTAAGACATACACATATATTTTCCTCGGTAATATCTTGAGTGTTGTAATCTTCAGCCACGCAATTGCCCTATCAAAACAGAATTTATTTGCAGAATATATGCCAGACTGAAGTTAATAAAATTAAAAAGTTCTACACAATTAAAATACCCGCTCGCGAATCATATGGTGACGTAATTTGTCGATTTTTCAAATAATTGTTTTTGTTATATACAAGAAACCCACTAAAATAATGGCATACGATAAACGGTATTGCGTCAGAAACATTGTCAATTTTATTTGTAAAATTAATAATTTTGAAAATAAGCCTAGTTACTTTCCAGAAATTATAAAATGTCTCCATTCATACTAACTGAAATATAAAACAAATACTTAAATAAAACCGATTTTCATGTAAATCACACGCATAAATGCAATATGCTATATATGATATTGTGCAAAAGTTTTCATAACAGAAATCGCATTTACAAAATAAGAAATCAAGATAAAATATTTTATCAATAATAGAATTGAAATATATGTAAACTTTGAACGTTATTTTAATCTTTCCATTCACTCAATATATCAATTAATAATGTTCCGTTAATAAATCATTTATTTGTAAGCAAGCTGACGACTAGTTAATTTATCAGCGGGTAGCCAGGTAAAATATGAAATTCGCACAACACAGCGTAAACTAAGCAAAATTAAAAAAAAATTTCTGATTCTCTTCCCGATGACTCACGTAATAATGGAATTGGAGCCCGTGCTTGTAATTAGCGTATGCACTTCCTAATTTTATTTTTATAAAGCGTAGTGTTGTTTATTAAGCATACGAAGCACGTATTCGTCAAAGTGATGAATTCTTTAATCATTTGCTGTAAATTTGCTGCAATATCATTCATTGGAATGATTTATTCGAATATGAATTTGGATTTGTGATCTGATTCATAATTGCTATTATTTGGTAATAGCCTCGTCTAATTAAGATTAAATTAATAGTCAACTTTGAAACAATTTCTAACATTTTATTCCGAATCAGAGCCTAATAACTCTTTTTAAACTATTAATTTTTATGATATGTGGCTCGGGCAAATGATAAATCATAAATGAACACTCAAATGTCGTTAAAAGGATACGAATGATAAATTATGCATTTGGTTAATTATTATAGTAAATAGCCTGATTTTTATTTTTCTAATCAAACTTATTCTGTTGTGTTTTATTATTATTAATTCACAGGCAAAACAATGATACATGTGTTTCTTTTTATAGCAAATAATAAAATATCTAAGAAAAAATTGTATGTTTTGAAGTTCTTTTGGAAAGAATATTTACATATACTGAAATCAATTTAAAACTGTAGCTTTGACAAATAAAATCTAATTTGATGCACAGATTATCTTATATATTATGTTCTCAGCAAGAACAACAAAGAAAGCTAATTTTTCTAAAAAAATTAAGTTAAATAACTGAAACGCAGCTGGACACGATACGCAGTAATAGATTTATAATTTACGAAACAATGCTCAAGAAATTCATTGACAATATCTATATCATGTAATGGATAGACTTAAATTATAGGGCATAAAAATTGAAGACCTCAACAAAATCATATGGGTTATGATCAAAGTTAAAACACATTTTTAAATAACTAGGATGACCAATATAATACATGCTTATTAAACAATCGAGTTTAAAAATAGAATTCACCTTAATCTGGTGACGTAGTTACGCCAATTAAATTAATTCCCTTTCCAAACTTATTGTGGAACCGCGGGATGGAAGGCAGACTCTAAAGAAAAGCTACATGGTATATCTTTTGAATTTATAACGGGAAATAGTGCTTTAGTTAATACCTATTGAGAAAAGTGCAGATTAATCGTCATCCATAAATGGTGTCTCAACGAAATCTCATCTTTACTGGCAAATTAAATGGAGTCTGATCTTTAACATAAGCATGAAGAAATAACTTTGAGAACTAGTTGTTTCGATATCTAATTTCTTACGTATTTGTGAAAATTATGCATTTTGCGTGTTTTTACACAACAACTCAATCAAATGACGACAAAATCATCAATAAAACCCATCGTGAATTTTTCAAAGTACCGCACAAATTAATGCTTATCTTAATGCATTATGATTAGTTAATATAAAAATACCATAGCAATCAATCAAAATGATTAAATAATAAGCTGAGGAATCTGTTGCTTAAACCAACACCCGAAAAGGCTAACCACTATAGCATTAAGTAGTATTTAAATGAAAAGTGTGTGTAGTGAGTGGCAGGCTGCCCCAGATTCCGAAGCAGACGTGCCCAGGTTCGAGCCATATCCGCTGCAAATTCTAGGCAGTACGTAATGAGTTCCTAAAAAAGACTAAACCGGTCTACTGGATGAATTGCCTTTACCACACTATAAAATACTTATTTTATACTGACAAATGTATGAACACAATGGGTCTGGTGTTTATATCACGATCGCAACCTTGATTATAATATTTGTTATCACAGCTCGCGCAACCAATATCAATTAATTAAATAGAGCTGGTGAGTAAGCGGCAAGCAGCTTACGAGGAATAAACATGAGGATGAACTTTTTATCTTTAGCGTTTCAGCACGTCCATTTTAATTGTATTTTCGGATATATCTGCCAACATCTAAAATTGTTCGCTTGTATTTAGAACAGCGGGAAGCGTCTTTTAATAACCGCATATTTTGCTCAATCTTCGTAAGTTTAATTATTTAAGTGATTACATTCTTTTTTTGTCTCACTCTTTTCATTTAAATGAATTAATTTTATTTTTGGTCTTCAAATGGTAATAAAAATTGATAATAGTTAAAATTTACCACGAAACCTGTTTTTCAACGAATATTAGATGGAGTCCCAAAATGCAAATAGGCTAAAACATGTTATCAAGCTTCCTCTCTTCCGTACGTTGGACTTTTTTCCTAAGAAATTTAGCAAATATCTGGACGACAATGCAAAAATTAGCGTTTACAACTGAAGCTCTATTAACAACTGGCGCAACTCTACATTACTTATGTCAATTAAATTTGCCTCTGTAAAACAGCAAATAATCTGACCTATAAACTTCACACTGAATAACGTACACCTATGAGTGGTTTCAAATTTGTTCAATCAGAAATTTTTAGAATTGGTTTCTAAATGTAGTTGCAATTGTATCTCATATCCTATTAATACTGACCAACGTGAAATAGAATAATCTTGCAAAAAGTGATTCAATTTAGAGCACGGATGAATTATTTGAAATATCCGAAGGTTCGTTTGCACGGCATCGCCTTTATTAGTGACAACAATAAGGATTTCCAAGGAAGCCCAACACATACAGATTAAAATCTGGCATTTTATGTAAAATCACAGACATTTACCTTAAGATAACATTGTGCTTACCGATAAAGACACGGACTATATGACATATTTAAATCAAATACAATCATTGTTCGCTCTATTTAGTTAAAAAACTTCATTATAATTAGTTTCCGGAGATTTTTATGTCGCTAGAAAAAATCTCGATTAAATCTAATGTGAAATGAAATTGAAACCTAACTGGACGTATTTTGCATTAAGACTGGAGTCATGTGACTGACGGACACGGACTAAAATAATTGCTGACGTATAAACTGGTGACGTGCAAAAACCTATCACTGGTATATTCATCTACTGCTATTTTACAACGCAGGTCGTGACTAGTCAGGTTATACTCAGTTCGTTATCTTGTTGGTTTGGAGGGCTGCTTATGTGTGTAGAGATTTTCTTGCTCTGATATGCGAAGTCTGACATATTACTGTACGCAGATATGCTGTCTCCAAACCCACTTTGTGAAGTATAAGATGTGTTAGTTAACCTTTAAAGAAATTGTAGTTAATGTTCTTGATCACCGTTTATGTGTGGACAGATATTAGCTGGGTTTTATACTCAGAATAACGAGATAGCATGAGCTTTTGGACAACTGGTGCATTTGGTTAGTAAGATCAGATTTTAGAGTGTTGTCCAAACTCTTTTCTTTTTTGTAGAATAGCTTTATTGACATAGTCTCTGCACTCCAATCCGAAAATTATGTTTAACATTCTTAAAAGCTCTTACTATACCTGAAGGTTGGATGGGAACGGATAAATACACCATATGTAGCACACTGACGACATAAAAATTCATGCAACTATGAGCGTCCTATCATGCAATAAGTGGGTTCAAACTGATTTTCTAGAATATCGTTTTACTCCAATTTAAAACCAGCTGTCATTCTCGTAAAATTAGATTAGTGTTTACGTTATGATCCACCAGAAGATGAGTTTATTGTTTGATCACTAACATTGAACTTTCTCACAAATTATTTTCGAGATTTCAAATTTATCTGAGCTTTTCCCATTTTACCTATTTTTATAGGTCATATTTAACCGTAAATATTATTTTCAATTTTATTTTAATTGCCTTGTTCTTCTAATCTTTTAACCAAATACTTTATTAAAAAAATTTCATCATAACTAAAATGCAACAAAAAGCTTTGTCAACATCAACGATCCTTGTGCCAATCCGGTATAATGTGTAATTCCACAAGAATTCGCTTCGCTGAAAAACGAATATTTTTCCGCAAGCTCCATATAAAATTATATAATAAATTTGTGTTTCTTATCGATTTATTTGTAATTGCTTTTCAAAAATTTACTGATGAATTGCGTGCAAAGCCTACCTTGTAAAAAGTGAATATATTTCTCTAAGTTGTTTCCGTTTGAAACCTAACTTTTTCTTTCGAAATAAAAATAGCCATACTATCCAGAAAATTTTATTAGTGAACGCTTTTTAAAATAAGTTCGATTTTCCAAAGCTTTATTGTTAAAAATATCGAATAAGTAACATATATATCCAAAATGTCATATGATCTAAAATTGTTTACTAGCATCAAATAATTTATTTTACTTAATTTCAAATGACAATTATATATATATATATATATTTTTTAATTATATTATATATATTACTATATATATATTTTTATATACATAAAAAGTCATTTGAGGTTTCTCCTCGAAAAATGCATAATAGAGGCGTAATTCAAATTCAATCTTTAATATTGTATGAAAGGTGACGAAATAGCTCATGAACTTTTATTATGGAACCTATTAGCTGACGTTTAAATGTTCTATCGGGAAACAAAAAACTGCAATTTTTAAATAAAACTGACAGACAAACCTATCTGAAGTATATCGGTGACAATTTAAAAACAGTTTAAATTTAATATACTAGTGTGTAAATGCTCAACCTAACGCTAAATTTTCTTTGGTGTATTTATATTCGGGCAGGAATATGGTCATATATGAAGGAAAATATTCCAACAGAAAAGATGCACTGCACAGTAATAAATTATCACAGTAAGCTCTGAATTTCCCATAGGTTAATTTTGATGCGCAAAATAACATGTAGAACAATAAATCGGCCAGAGGGATTTCATAGCCGTGAATATGCAATACTCAATATAAATTTACTCTAAAACGGGTATTCTGAAAGATTTAGTACAATGTAAATAGCGTGAAAAGTTCTGTAAATCCGCAAACAACCAAATGATGACATATAACAGTTTACTGTTTATATGAGAGGCGCCATGGGAAATACGTAATCGAAAAATTTATTGACTGGTGTGTATTCGGCAGTCCAGTACACAAATGATACTTTTTATAAAACTCTTGCTTATCATAAATATAACTATAAGCTTCGTGCAAACAAACAGACTAATGAAGCATTTTTATGCACAGTTCATTGATGCTCAATGCGTGTTGTAGGTCACAAGGATGAATATTGAAGAAACGTATCGAAGAGTAAATTTGAATAGCTATTCCGCAACATTTTTGCACATAATCTACAATATTCACAGTCCAGACCTGGCGAATTTGCCAGGTGTTCCTCAAAGTAAGAAACTGTATGGTGTTACGCAATGTAAAAACAATTAGTTGTGAAATAATTAATCCGCAGCTAAAATGAATACACGTGCATAGGAAGTAAATATAAACTGGTGACCTTCGCATAGGTTTGTGTCTGCGTGTGTTTATACGCGCATACTTCACTTCCTGCTCGTTTTCTTTTAATGATTGTTCTTGATCTAGATTGTATCCAATTGCTTTTCACAATTTATCGCATACTGTAGTAGATAATTTAAACTAATTAGGTTCTGGCGAAGGAGAATAATTTCTTTTAAATCGTGTTTTATAGACCTTCATCAAAATATATTTGCAACAACAAACTGCTAATGCACAACTAATTTTAAACCCTATAAAATGGTTTATAATAGCAAGCCTGAAAGAAATTAATTGGAGTTTTTCCATCAATCAAATGTTCTTACTTATTTAATAGAACTTCACATTTAGAAATAATTATTACACTGTGGGCAAGTTGATTTAGGTTTGTTACGTTATAGAATCACTGAAATTCTGAAGTTCACAGTTGATTTGAAATTCGCATGTTTTAGTGATCGGGGCACCAAATAACTAAGCAATTAAAAATGAAATTGTAAAAAGGTTAAATTATTAATTAAAAAATTACATATTATACACCTTAAGTAAGCGAAATATTAGTCTTGATGGACAGAATTTTCTCAAATTTGTGTATAACAATTTCAGATATAAGTATGTTATAAACAATTTTTCATTTAAATGTATGTAAAGAATTTCGATGTAATTTATTAGCGCATTAAATATTCTAGATCAAATTTTATAGCATTCACGTTAAATTGAAAGGTGTATTAAAAAACCTCGAATTTGAAGACATTATTTAAGTGATTTTCCGGACTTCCTTATTAAGGTGTAGTCTATGCCTATTGACATTCCGCTGTTCATGAGCTTTAGAGTGTATAACTTGTTGTTGCAAAGAAAATTTAGGATGATTTTATATTTATTAAATAAAACTTAAATGTAGCTAAAAATAATCTAAATGTCATGGTTGGACTTAAATAACTTTTATTTTTTCTACGGATTGAAATAATAAAAATTTAGTTCTCTGTGATATATTTCTAGTCAGATAAAATATGGTTAGAAACAAGACTGGTGAGGAAAGTCAAATATCTGAAAAAGTCGATAAACACCCATCAATTTATAAATAACACGCAGGGATACAGAAATATTTTATCTCTTGTATATCTTTAAATACTTGAAAAGATTATAAGAACGTATAGAATATAAATTCAAGGGAATGTTGAATTTGACATAGCAAGCACTGAAGACAAAGATAACGCAATGTTGAAACACGTTTTGTATAACATCATAACACAAACCAAAATGATTTGCAAGTCTTTTTCAGACCAAGAAACGATATAATAATTTTTTGCCTAATTTCACTTTTAACTTTTGAATTCGAATTTTAAAATAGTAAATAAATATCTTTTATTTGTCAAATTTTATTTCAGCCTTCCTCGTGGATTTGTACATTGTATATTTTATTGGTTGAACAGAAAAACGGTGAACTATCAATAAATTCTTACTCCTTTATCTTATGTTGTACTATAGGACAGAAGATTTAAAGCAACATTTTATATGCATAAATTACAATTTATAATTTGGCTGAAAATCTACTGAAATACATAGCAGAACTTGTTGACTTCTTAAATTTTTAGGGAATTTTAAATATAAAGTTATGAAATTCCCTTGATAGCCAATGATTTAATTATGGAAATATTTAAAACAAAATTATGAAGCCTAATCTCTTAAGAAACGTTTCTTATTCGAGAAAGTTTGAAATCTATTTTGCTGTTATTCAATTGACAGTTTTAGAAATTAGGCAAAATTGCCTCTTATGTTAATGAGTAATTTTAGTAACTTAATTTGACTTAAATCTTATTTTTCCTATTTTAAAGTATATCCATAATAATTATATTATTTTTTTCATCTGTCAGTGTTCAACTTAATGTGCATTATATGATTATAATCATATTTCTGGTAATAATCGTTAATATAATAAAAAAATTTGCAAAACATTACATCATGTTTACTGATTTTTGCTTTGTTTTTGATGTTTTTGTTGATTTTTTTGAATAATTCATTATAAATGATAAATAGTGTGATAAATTACGTGTATTTTTTCGTTTAATCTGAATGGCATTTCAAAAATTAATAACTTATTTGTCTGCAGAAACATTTAAAATCATTTTTTGTTTCCGCTGAAATAATCTGCTTTGAAATTTACACATTGATGAACATTATTTTAAGCGAACGATTTATTTCTTTCGTGTAGAACAGTTTTTGTAGAGAGGCTACAAATATATCGTAAATTTGGTACTCCCTTTTTCCATTTTTCGGATTATTTTGGTTGAAAAATTAAGCAGCTCTGAGATTTAGATTCTCTGCTTTCTTGATTTCTTTAGAGTTTCGATATCATTGCGTGTGTTCTGGTTACCCTAAAAATTTAGGGATCGTATTCGCCTACAATATGTCTTCATGTAAGTCACACTTTAGTGGATGCAAGCAGTATTAATCAAAAAAGTATCGACAACTGATTTTAATACACGAACTCATACTCAAACATTTTATATATATTATATATATATATATATATATATATACATATATATATATATATATATATATATATATCGTTAAATATATTCTTTATTAAAAATATAATGTGCAATATTCAAAAACACTGGACAAAAAATCCAATCATTGTATATATGTGCATATATACTTGCCCTCATTACGTACACTTTGCAAGGGAAATTATTATGATTCTTATTTATATATGTATAGACCTACATTCTAAGTGTGAAAGTGAAGATTATAAATGTTCATGATGCTACTTTAAAAACAGTTTTAATTTTTATTAGCTATGTTATTTTTTAACAACTATCTTTTTCGTTGTTTGAAATTTATTACATACTTACAAAATTATAATTTTCACGTGGGTGCTACTTTATTTAATTTGAGCTTGATATACAAAGATGAAATGTATATCTTGCCTGTATTTATTAAATATATATCTTGTTAATAATATACCAGATTTGGGAACCGCTTATGAAAGTGAGAAATTTGACATTATTGTAAATTATAATATTTAAAAAAATGAATCTTTCATATTCGAACGCCTCGGTTTTAGATTTTCGAACGTAAAAGTAAAGCATATCAGTGGGTTACAATCGTGATATTATAATATTTCAGTATATTATGCTGTCCGAACAGCCGCTTTTGGCTATATATGTAATTTAATGTCTTTTGAGTAATTCATTTGTTCTACAAAAATTAAATTTCCGCTGCAGCTTAGTTCCCGCAACTTAAAGCTGTACGGAATAATTGAACTTCAGAAATCATTTAATTTTATGTCCTCGTTTAAGATTGCTGTCGTTAACATTCTTTTCATTCCTTATATTAATTAACATAATTGTATGCAAACAGTCAAGTAGGAGATCCATCCAAAATTTTTCAAATGGGCACACATTAAGGAGATATGAAAAATAAAATAATGACACGTTACACGCTGACTGTGTGGTTTTGTTGAACTAGCAATATCTAATATTTTTGTCAACACGTACAAAGAATATTAAGCCTAAATGTCGGAAATTGAAAAAAAGATTTCCTAGTACGTAAGGGTGTTTTTGAATTCATTGTGAAAAACCAGGTGATTTTCTGCATTTACTCTTTTGCACAGCTAAAGTAATTATAAATTTATATTATTATTTCCATAGAAAAGCATGATAGTAATGGACGAATGATAATGTCTTAAATTTTAAAATCAAACACGTTATTAAACGTAAGTTACCAGAGTTGAATTTCGTCCATATTGAATTTTTGCCAACATGTATACCTGCGTGGGTAAAATTGATTAAAACATTCCTCTGTAGATTTTTCTGTGATTGTGCATTATCAGTTCAGTACAGTCTCTTCTATTGCTTTACAGATCCCGAATATACATTGATTACCGTGAGAAGCAATCTGCATACACAAATAAGTGAACATTTGTTGCACAGGTGGTGATAGAAGTAATTTTAATTAAGTTTCCAATCTTAATATAAAATCTGACCCATTATGTACATACATTTTTAAGATTAAAATTAGCATCTTAGTGTAGATAAAACAATTCATCCAGCAGACAAGTTTTGTTCTTATTGTGATCAACAACATGCCATTTGAGATTTTTATTTCCAATTTTTGTATTGTTAAAATTGTAATGTTATGTATTATATCATCATGTTGGTCAACAATAAATCCAATCAATTGCGAGTCATGGGTCTCATGTTTTGCATAATGTTACACTCGAATTATACCTTATTTTTCCTATTTCGATGATGAATCTTTTACTCTTTACAGCCGAACTTTCTGATGTTGATATATTGTACAGTACAACTAGTGAGATTTACATATCTAGATGAGACTAATTGCACATATTTATGTGATGTGATATTTTTTTATATTGTTAATTTTCCAATATTATTATCAATTGGATGGAACATGCGTGGTTTAAATCCAAATAAAGATATTCTATTCTATTCTATTTTATTACTCAGAACAAATTGTGATGAGTACCCAATAAGGTGAATTGGCTTTGCTACCTTATGCAATACATAATTTAAACTGGCAAATTTATGTACATGATAAGACTGATGATTATAACAAATCGCAATCTGTATTTAAATGGATATTTGTTATCACCATCCGTTTAATCAATTATTCTGTTATACTTCATTATGTTTAGTGAACTCTTACTCCTCTTTATGTTAACAAAGTTACTTCTTATACGGCTGATATGAGGATTTAACGAGTTTTTGTTTTACGAAAAAGTTTCACAACTTTAAAAAGAAATATCAAGGCCCGTGCAATATGCTTTCGTTGTTAGGTCTCAAACAAGTTTTCCGTTGTGAAATTCAACGAGATGTGATTGTGGGTTGTCGGTTTGCACTATCAGTTTCACAAAAATGCTATTGATCCCCATTTCCAAGTGCGCATCTAGTTCATCTTCGTGGTGGCTGGATGCTGATTCGTTCCATTCATCTGAAGGATTCAGCATCATTCATACTAACCACTGGAAATGAGGTACGCTCTAATCCTCTTTGGCTGGTGAAGTTTTGGAACAGAATTTTGCGTTCCATCATCGGGACACCCATCACAAATACAGCAAAATTTCTATTCTGATAGATCGTCAAGTGAAGCCATTTTAATGTCAGAAACACTTTGGTCATACACGTCGTTTTAAAATTAAGAAAAGATTTTATTCGTGTGTTCATGTTTCATATCACTAAATTAGTAGGCAGAGCAAAATAGTTTGTCTGCACTGCGATTCTTTCAGCATTGATGTTATTGTTTATCACAACGCATGGCTTACGCCTTCTAACCGGTTTGGATAATTTGATTGTATCAAAAAAATTTTGTTGTGCTTCTGCGATCTTCAAGAATCACGTTTAATTTTGCTTCATCTGTTTCAAGTATTGTTTACATTTTTTTATCAGTCTGACATTGATTACGATATTTTAGCTTTTTAATCTTTACATTCTAAGAGTATAACGCACGAGAATTTATCAGGTGCTACTAATCTTATGGAATTATTCATCTGAAATACTATAAAACCACCTATTTAGTTGCCATATCGTCTTATTTCAATCAAACCCGGTCTATATAGTTCGATTGAAATATATGCTTCTGCCAAATAAAAAAGAAATTTTATCAGAATCAAGAAAAGGTTCTTTTCTCATACTTTTTCAAGTATCTAGAAATGAATTTATCATTATATATAAGTGGAAAGACCAGAAACTAGAAAAATGTAATCATGGAGAGAGTGTGAATTAAGAGAACAACCAATTAACTGCGCGCATCACCTCCAATTCAAGCTCAATGCCCGAAAATATTTATTTTACTTGCATAAATCCGGCTGCAATGTTTCATCATAAAGCTTCGTATGTGACTCATTCCTTTCTGTTATTGCATTTAATAAATTTCTTAAATGTTAAGTCTGAGGAATAAGCGTGTGATGTTTCAGCGATGTGTTGCAAAATTGCTTACGTGTATTTACCATTTCATTTGAAACAGGCGTTTAAGTTGCAATTTTCTCTCTCACTAGAGTAATTAACCGTCTGGTCGATCGGCCTACGTAAGTTGATCGAAAACTTGCGTATGTATATCAATAAATACTAATTGATGTTGACATTAACGTCTGTTTCTCTTGGATCGCTGGTAAAGGCAAGTGTGCTACCTTGAATAACACGCGTAATTTAGTTGAATTAAATGTACTTATTAATGCCAATTCTACATTGTTTTTTTGCTATGCGGGAAACTGCATCACCCTTTAGAAGGACGATCAGGTAAACTGCTCTCGTTTCTGGTACAAATACCCCTGGTTCTTTTGATTTACCCTTTTAATAATTAATTAAATTAAATTTAAGAGATAGCCATTAGACTTCAAATCGTTTATTCTTTACAATATTTGCTACCTGCTAATCTTGAAATGCTTACGTTTAGGAGTAAGTTTTTTGTTTATGTTGTGCCACAACGTTTATGCAGTTTAGTTATGAGTTAACATTTTTTGATTGTCAAGTAGTAAAGAGATGTTTGCGCATCGTAGCCTGATCATTGTTTAAATATCACACAGTGAGATTCTCTTTGTTGAATATATATTTAGTTCTAAGATAAAATGCTTCACTCGGTTGAGTACTAATGCTTAGTTCAGTTAAGTTAAAGGATAATGCAATTTGCATTTCAAGAAGTTAAGAAATATTTCCGAATCGAGGCTCGGTTTTTGTTAAAATGCTAACACATTAAGGCTATTTTTCATGATGTAATATTTAACTCCAGGTAAAATTAATTCTTTCTGGTTGTGGGAAAATATTGGTCATGTTATATTGAAAGTTAACACATTTTTATTTTGGAGAAGCTACGAAATATTTGGGCCTGTATATTGCCAGTGTATGACGTAGTAAGAATCTTCTTGGCGATGAACTACTTAGCTGTAGGAGAAGGTCTTTCTTTGTTGTTGTGCGACAACGCTGAGCCTGTGCATTTTAACGTTAACGAATTTTTAATGTTTAAATTCAACGAAATTGTTGCATATCGGGGCATGATCATTGTATGCAGTAAGATATTTTGTGATGTAATATGAAGTGCAATTTAAATGTGCTCCTTTCTGTTTGAAAGAAATCTTTGTTCCTGTTTAATTGAAAGTTAAGGTGTTTTGAACATTGAAGAGGAACGAAATGCTTGCGCATCGGGGCTTCAAGATTATCAATATATCATGCAATTAGATTAAATTTGTTCATGGAATACATAGTTCTAGTAAGAGTGTTTCTATAAGGTTTTGCGACGAAGTTTGTTTGAGTAATTAAAAATTAAACTAAGAATTGTTTTAACATCAGGGCTTGAAATTTTTTAGTTTATCACTCAGTACAAATTCTTTTGTTGATAGAATAATTAGCCGCGGGAGAAAGGGATTCTTTGTTCCTGTGTGAATTAGTTGGCTTGCTTAGTTAAAGATAACACATTTTAATTTTTTTTAAACTACAAAATGTTTTTGAATCGGAGCCTGAAATTTTTTAATATATCGCTGTGTAAAATTCTCATTGATATTGATATGCTAAACTCCGGGATAAAGTGCTTTTTTCTGTTTCTGCAAAAAAAAAATTTTTCTGATTGTTTACAATTGTAAAAATTTGGATTGTCGAGGAACCAAAAAAAAGTTTACTTATCGAGGCCTGAATATTTTTTTAAATATATATGGAAGTAAAATTATTTTTTACGATGAAATGTTTATCTACAGGAGAAAGTGCTTTGAATGCCTGTACGACTACTTTGGTCCAGTTTAGTAAGGAGTTCGCCCATTCTGATTGTCGAGGAGCTAGTATGCTTTTGTGCATTTTCGCTTAAATATTGTTAAAATATCACGCGGATAGATTCATTTTATGAGGAAATTTTTAATATCATGGAATGCCTTTGATATTGTTTGTTGAATAATGTTATTATTAATTGATTAAAAATAAACGAATTTTGATTTTTATCGAGATACGGAATGTTTGCGGTCGGGGCCTAAACAGTTTGAATATATAATACAGAAAAATTATTTCTGATGTTGAAATAGTTAGCTCAAGGAGTAAATCCATTGTACTTATTTATTATAATTTGGCAAACTATCGTTTATCCAGGTTCGCAATTAATAACTTCCTTCAAGTATCATTTTAAAACATGTAAATAGATGCAAAGGATTCGTAAAAAAATAAATGATCAGGGAATTTGACTTTATCTCCTCTGTGATTTTGTTCTTATTCCGTTGCAAGTTCGTATCGCGTTTATAGATTCATCACGAAAACATTGAAATAAATTTTAATTACACTAGCAAGTTGATAACTGTGTAAGTAACCAATTTTCTCGGCGCCTTGCAGTTTAGACTAAATTTCTTCGATGGCATTAAGCAATGGGCTGTTTATACTTTTATTGGTCAGTTTTAATGACATATTTCTTACACCTTAAGGTACATTTATGCCACCAAATCTGATTGCAAACATGATTTATAGAATTTAGATATCACAAGAAAGTTGCTTTTGAATAATTTGTAGTATATTTTAGGTAGAAATATACTATATGTTCAACAGCTGATTCTAAATAGCTTTAGAAATGTTAGCAGAATTGAAACATCGAAATCTATCGGATCAAATTCCTGGAAAGGCACAATAAATCGAAAGTTTATAAAGAACAACAGCTAAGCGAGATAAAAAAATGATATAAACACAAACACCATTTATGCTCAATTTGAGTTAGTACTAGAAATAATTGAGAACAGCATTCAGTAAAGATAATTGATGCCTTTATATGTTTCATTTTTAATTGTGTACATTTGAGCGGGAAAAAAAACAACTGAAATCTTGTTTGACAATGTCATAAGTGAGTTTGGTTACAATTGATGTTTAATTCGCATTTGCAAGCATTCAAATTGGAAAATATTTAACTACTTCTATTTGTGACATTGTTAAAAATGTGCTTTGTGTCACAATCAAAGTATTAATATCCTCTATAATTTTGTTAATATGAGTTTGGTCTCAATTGTTATTTCATCTGTATTCAAGGAAATTTTACTGGAAAAAAAACATTTACAAACTTGCATGGCCTCGCTAATACGGCATTCGCACTTACTTGATGTAACAACTTTATTTGAAACGTTCAATTGTAAAGAAACAAGTGCGAAATTCCGTGATCAGTTTAAAATAAACTCAGTTATCACTTGATATTTCATACTTATTTGCGTTCGTTCAACTCTATTATGTGATTTGGCTTAAAATGAAATTTGGACTTATATGAGGTTTCAGCATTTTTCTGGGACATTTCAAAGGAAAAAATGGTTATAAATTTTTTCGGTCTCACTTTATGTTCCATTATCATTTAAGCAAATTCATGATGGAACGTGCAATGCTGTATCGTGCGAAATGTTTGATAATTAAATTGTTCACGGTTCATGAATAATACTTATTTGCAATATTTTCAATCGTAAAAAACAACTGCCATCGTCTGGGATCTGGTTAAAATTAATGTTTGTCCCACTTTTTGTTTCATCTGTAACTGCAAACATTCCAATTGAAACAAAATAAATATTATCTTGTGGAAGTAGTTAAAAATCATTTAGTTCCCATTTTGTGTTACATCCCTTTTTGCGAACATTCAAGTGGATGCAAGCAATGACAATACTGTTTAATCTGTTTAAAATGTTTTTTTTTAAATTTTATATTTCATTCGTATTTGCAAGCATAAGAATTTAAAAAAGCAACTTAAATCTTGTTATTTGGTTAAATATGAATTTGTTCTCACGCGTTTAAAAAAAATTATAATGTATGGTCTTTTGATGTGAAGCAAACAAATACTATCTCGTGTGACCTAGTTAATAATGATTTTGGTCTCATTTGAAGTTTTATCCTAATTTAATGACTTTTTATTGGAAATAATCAAGTTCTATTTTGTTGACATTGATAAACTGTGTTTGGTCTCAGTTATTGTCTTTTCCTTATTTTTGAAAATTCCACTGGTATCAAACAGCTAGTGCCTCTTCCGACTTCACTAAAAATGTTTTTGGTCTACTTGATGTTTCATTATTAGTGATGTTATTTACATTTCATCCGAGCTATTACTATCTTGTTTGATCTGTCGAAATACGGGATTTTTTCATTTAATTTTTTTTCTATTTTCGAACCTAATATAGAAAACGAAAATCTTATATCTTGTGTGACCTTCATAAAATGAATTTTTCACACTATATATCATCTTTATTTGCAAAAACACGAATGAATACTAGCAAATAATATTTGCCTGTTTCAAAATGAGTTTAGTCTCATTTGACGTTTCACCTCTATTTGCAAATACTTCAAAGAAAACAAATAATTACCATCTATTTCATCTGGTTGGAAATGATTTTCTTATTACTTTATTTTTGCTTCGTTTTGCTCACATTCCAAAGGAATCAACCAAATACTATCTTGTGTAAATTGTTTTAAATTGAGATTGCTCTCACTTTATTTTTTATTCTTAGTTAAAGTATTTGCATTCAAAACGTGCAACTATTGTCGTGTATGATCTGCTTACAAATGGGTTTGGTATGTCTTGTTATAATATACTTTTTTGTGAACATTAAATACGAAACAAACAGCTACTGTCTTGTGTCACTTTGTTAAGATTAGCTTGGTTTTATCAGAAGTTTTACCTTTATTTACATTCTTTGTCTTTGAAATATACACTTATTATATTTTGTGATCTGTTAAAAAATTGATTGTCTCACTTAATATTTCATCATTATATGAGAAATTTCCAATGGTAACTATATTGGTACTACCTCATTTTGTCTGGTTTAAAATAATTTTTCGCCTCATTTGCGAACAAGTCAATGGAAACCAATTACTACTACCTTTTGTGGTCTGATTAACATTTTTTGGTCTCGATTTATATTTAATTCATATATGCGATCATTCCGATGCGAAACAAACAAATTTTAACTCGTTTTACCAGATTAAAAATGCGTTCGGTGTCAATTGATGTTTCTTGCTTATTTGCGGACATTCCACTTTGGACATTCAGCTGTTATCGTTTATGATCGAATTGAAAATTAGCTCTGATCAAAAATAATGTTGTATATTATTTAATATTGTTCATTGCGTAGGCAGCTGCAGGGGTCAAATCATCCAGAAACCAAATAAAACAATTTAATACATGAAATTGATTGTCTAGAGGAGAAAGGTAAAAAATCCAACGCACTCGAGTAAACAAGGGTGCTTAGCATCGATAAAATATAAGAAATCTAATTTCACCGAGAAGCAAATCTATTACAAGAGCAATGTATCAAAACCTAACAGAGGTTACATAATCAATTATTAGACCATGAGATTGTACCGCCCAATAGGCCCACATAGCCCACAAAAATATGTAAAGGGTAAAGGTCGAAGCGAATGTGCACGAGACTAAAAGTTATTTTTCTGCTGTCCCTCTTGTCATAGCCTTCGCGACAAACATTATCTAACTGTTATATATTTATTGGATTGGTGTCATGATTACCGTAAAATGGATAACTGATATTGGTCAAAGCCTGAGTGTATAGATAATTTTGGAGTAACAGGTGTTCAGAGTTAGTTGCATTTCTTAATTTTGGTAAAAGGATATATTGTCGGCTGATTTATGAACCCAACTCATAAAACCCAGTTAGTCGTAATTAACTCTGTCTAAATTTTATCTTAAAACGAATCAATATGAATTGCTTAATCGTTATTTAAAACTTGCAAATTAAAATAACATCTTATTTGATGATGAATGCTTTAGAAACGCTGGTAAATCAACGCAACTTCTTTCAAATCCAGTTAGGGTTGAGTTTGAAATAGATGTTGATACAAAGGTCTTAATGCACTCTGTTGATAAATGTAAGTCTAATGATGAATTTCAACGTCTTAGACTTGAGACGTCCTACAATAACAATTAAATGTTAGAACAGTTGAAAATAAAATTGTATACCATAAAATAATGAAAGACCATATTTTTAAAGTTACATGACGAAATATAAATGTGCAACAACAAGATATTTAGTAGGTAATTAGACCGAGCACTTGACAGAACACACACTGAATGAAATAAATTTGTATCCACAGTGTATATTTTGATTGAAGTGCATAAGCCGGTTATCCCTTTAAGACTTCTTTTGGATGCAAGCTTTAATAAAATTCATACCACCCTCCCTATTAACAAAGGTAAAAATTAGCGTGGGCTTAACATTAAGATTTACTGACAATGTGCAGCACATTACAACATGTAAATTTTCTCAGTATTCATGTCACAGAATACGATATAGTCCTACTTATTAAATTTATATCGAGAAAATCTTATTATTTGGTTAAATTCTCTGATCAATGTGTACTAGTCAAATGTTATAATTTGGTGAACTTTGATTTGATATCAGTATATACAAATACACGAGAAGTAAAATATCCCATTTTATTCAATTTATTCTTATTGGCTATATTTTACTATTAGGAGGAACTAGAATGAAGAGGATAAAGATATGTACATCCTCTTATTTCCTTAAATTTACGAAAAGTTTGTTTAACAATGTAGTGGTGTTCGAATAAAACGACGGCTAACGGTTCCACTAACAAACATCTTCGCATTATCTAGGAAAAAATATTTAAGATATGTCAACCCATTTTACTTTTCAGTAGACTCATCTGTATTAAGTTAAAATCGTCATTTTTAAATCCTTTAAATTAAGAATCCGCAGACTATTATATATAAATGAAATAAAGTAGACTACCCTATTTATCCAGAAATAATTTTAAACTTTGTAAATCGATAGAAACAGCAATGATAACTGTCGTAGGAAAATGGAATTCTTGATTAAGGCACGCAAAATCTGAAAAAAGAAGGAGGTTCATTAGGTCACTGTATTACCGGACTCTAAAATAAGCAGAAAAGTAAAACAATTAGAAATGAAGTAAAAAAAGAAACCATGTTGAGACAGTTTCCTAATCTTGGAAGTAGACTTTTTAATCGGGAGGAGAAAATTGAGATCTTAGAAGCAGCCAAAGTGCATTAATCGACTGAAGAAATAATGTTTTATTCATGATGGTGAGTTCATGCGCACATACTATGTAAGGAAATTTGATCAAAAAACGGCAATTAAATATGTAAATGTTACTAAATCGATTTATGTCGGTTATGCTGTGAAGACTGAATAAAAAGTAAATTGGGATGACTGTAGACACATAGCCTAGGTTGTTGCGTATGAATGACCAGATGGATTATTAAATCTATTACAATTCTTACTCAAGAGATCATATTATTAGTAAAAAACGGTGGTAACACACTTTTTCTAATTGTATGAAAATAAACTTACACAAAAAATGCATTCACTAACTGATTATAGAAATTGGATTACGATTAATATATTACTAGGATTATAAATTTAAAACTGTTTAACCAATTATTTAAAATATCATCATTCAAAATGTAATCATTTAACTCTTATCAAACAATCCATTAATTTAGGGTCATTATTAAGCTGAATGCCTACAAAGTGATTCCTTTTTAATCAAGATATTCTTTTAAAACGTTCATTCTTTTATTAGTTGGTCTTTCATTATTTGTTTTTCAGACCCTGACATATTTGACTTCATATCGTTTTTTAGCTAATTTGACTAACTCCTTAATTTTTACCCTGGCATGAATATATATTTATTCCGCTTTTCTTAAACCATTGAGATCACACCTGAATTATCTTATTTTAAATGATAAGAATGAAACAATAACTCGGGCCCGATAAAAGCTTAGATTAACATGCACATACTGTAGTGTCACTTAAATGGAAGCGCATGTTTATTAATTATACTTAGCTGAATACGTAACAGGTATATATACAAACATGCATACAAGCGAAGTGCTGCAATCTTAATAAAGAACAGTAACAGCTTTCAAATTAGCATTCACAAGTGTAAATCGAGTGTTTTTGAGCAATATTTCGCACAACTTTTATTAGCGAGACTTAAGTTTTCTTCACTCCACATTTCATAGTTTTATTAAATGTGCGTTTGCTTTATTATGCTATCCCTCCTTACCAATAAAGTCATAGTTATACCGCTAAACAATCAATGATTGCGCGGGTGGTGATAACAATTATTATAATCAAGTCGCAATTAGTTACGGGTTTAGACTTTACCTGATAAGTCGCAATTAGTTACGGGTTTAGACTTTCCCTGATAACCATAAGAGCGAGAAGACAATTGACTGACGATGATCAAACTGCTATGCATATATATATATATATATATATATATATATATATATATATATATATATATATACATCCTCACCTCAAAGACTCACATAGGTGTACTTTACTAAAAATGTCGGCTACAATTTCTATACACTCTCGAACAATAGCATTGTACGATGTCAGTTCATGTGACTGACGGTAGTATTTTAAGTCGTTTGACTGGTTAACTACAAGGAGATTTGCGCTTACTTCCAGTTCGCAAACTTGGTTTCAAGTATCAATTGCGCTTGACTAGATATATCGGGTGAAAAAAATTGTTATGAGGGCGAGAACATAAGATTTCAGTAATTTTTACCAAATGTATGCAATCTTTAGTATTTGCCGATTCACTATCATGTTGAATATATATTTGAGTGCACGGAATTTGTACCGAATAATACTATAAGTAAAGTTTTTGACTGACCATTAATTTCTTCATTAATTATCCTTGCTGTTTTATCTTTGATATAGCGCAAAATTTATGCAAGCTGATACAATTGTCAACGTTTTATAAATGGAATATTTAATATTATTGAACTCAATGGAAATGAAATAGTAAATATGATCGAAAAACGAATAAAGTGAAGTAAGTTTGAACACATTGTACGTTGAAATCTGCTAGCTTCGATTAACAAAAAGATTGTAATTTAGAAATTCCATTAATAAATATGAGCAGTAAATTTAAATCAACAATAATTTTAATGAGTTTGCATTGCTTGTTCTTGTTTGATTTACAAATAATTTAAAATTTATACCATTTTTTTCGTTGGAGAAGTGATAAATAAAAAAATATTTTCATTTGGAGAGAATTAAAACAGTCCATCATAGCTATTGAAGTAAATTTTCTATAAATATGTAAATTTGCTTATTTTTAAAGCAACAAATATATAATGTTTTTCTGGTTACAACATATATAAACGATTTAATGAGATTCAGTTGTCTAATGCCAAATTCGACCTGGAAGTCGCTTTGGAAGGTGAGTATGACTAAAGTTTTTTTTCATTTTTGAATAACGAGTTTGCGTTTATAGATATTAGAATAAATTAGAAATTGGAATTAAACTATGAAAATCTTAATAGAATGTCTCAGAACAACGGAGGAACTGATAGTTTTTGTTAAACTAAAGAACTAAATTTAAGTTTACACTGCTCTCCATACAAATGCAGAATAGAAAAAACCAGAAAGTTTTAAGTACAATCAATATTTTGTTTTGGATAAACATTGAGTGATACGTTAAAAATTCTATCGTTCTTGAAGCAACTATTGTACAGCATGTTTACGAAAGCTTTCGCATTAACAAAAAATTACCAGCACTAAGAAAACGAAGTTTAAGAAATTGAGATAAACATCAATCCAGTTTTATTTAATAATTCGCACGATGTATCAGAAATGTAATCAAACACGCGTATTTGAATTTTAAATTTTGATGAAGCCGTGTCCTTTTCACATGTTAATTTTCCATAGATGACTTCAATGCGACACTGATTTAAGCTAATTTGTTTTTCTGAACTGCACGCCAACGAGTTCCCCTCGCCAATTGTTGTACGATGTAACCTATCTATTTGTAAATCAGGTTAAAAGGGTTTTAATGATTTTCTATGTAGCTTTCGATTACTACCAAATTCCCAAGAAACTCCATGGAGCCGGCTTATCCTCCAAAAGGAGTCAGCCGCACTGGGGGGGGGGACTATTATATCGAATAACCATTGGTCTCACCATAACTCACAGTTGAACATGAAGACAAACGAAAGACAATTGTGCTAATCTCGTTAAAAATTATTTCTGCATATGTTTTAAAATATTTCAAGTCGGATGTGTTAAAACTTGTCTCCTAAGTTTTCGATAATAAAAAAGTATTATGACTTCAATAACTCGTTCTAACACGCATGTAAGTGCACACATTCACAAGCATATACAATTGACTGTTTTTTTCCGTTTAGGATGCGGTAACTTGGATGTCCATAATCTCAATATGCAAATATTACCAAAAAATAATCATCTAAAAAGAAAACAAAGGCATAAAGAAATGTATTGTAATGGTATTCAATTATAAACAACAATAAGACCGATTGATAGCAAGAGAATACGCAAATGTGATATAATATATTAATAATATTAATGAGAACAAGAGTAATATAGCAATATTTCGTATGTAAAAGCAGATAATATTTTCAACGAATGATAACTAGTGTAAATAAGTTAATAAAAAACTGATAATGGTAATGTACATAACTTTTGTATAAAACTGTTTTGCCCTAGGCAAATCAATTTGTTCAGATATAACACCTTTTTAAACGTCGAAATGTACTTACAAAATCATCAAAAAAGGCGTGTCTACTAATTTCTAATCGTAAACGTAGCAATCACAAATTACGTGGACGATAATTATAACTCCTATTTAGGCTAACTAACGCAATAATAAAACTTGTCCGAATAGTAATACATTTACGATAATGCAACTCCATATATATATTTTTTTTAAATGGCTTAACCGGAGACCAGGTACATATTTATTTATTTAAAAATTTATATTTGATGTATATATATATATATATATATATATATATATATATATATTTCTAAATAGGAACAAAAAACACATTAATAACAAAGTTGTTAAAGGCCATTTATTTCGTGAATACTAATCATCGCTATACAATCATACATTTATATACAATCTGTGTTTTCAATTGATTATGCTAGTTGTAACAAATCGGACTCGCTTTTACTTCTGTTTAGTGTTTTGGCTGGTTGGTAAGTGTGTATGCGGTTGTGTTTGTGTGTGTGCGTGTTTGCATGTAAAGGTCATTCTCGCAGTATTGAAAAGTAATGTCTGAGATCTGGTCATTATTATTTTGATGGCTTGAATATTAACCATTTATGCGCATTGTTCGCTGTTATATGTACGTGTGCTATTTTTCCCAGTGTAGTTGATTGTTTTACCTTGTTGCGCAACATGATATTCTAATCGACTGGCCAAGAATAGCAAAATTCAACTAGTATCCAGGCAACACCAAACAGGCCCTCGAATATAATCAACAAACATTCAATCCGATTGTCAACAAACTGAAGAGGAAATAACAGAGGCGCGTACGGTGACAGAAGTTTCCAAACAATATTAGCGTTCAACACTGCAATCCACACTGGCGCTGTTACCTTGTGCAAAATACAAATTTGCGCAACAAGGTGAAATGATCAACTACACTGGGAAAAATAGCACTCGTACATGTAACAGCGAAAAATGTACACAAATGGATAATTCTCAAGCCATCAAATCAATAACGACCAGATCTCAGACATCACTTTGCAATACTGCGAGAATGACATTTATATGAAAACACGCACACACACACATATATATAGTCTGAGTGTTAACTCAATATTGCATCAGTAGGTCAGTTTAGTCATCACTGAGAACTCTTTAAGTACTGTTTAGAAATTTATTTGGACTTCAGATCAATTAAATTACAAGAGTTCCGTTGTATCAATCTTATAATGAGAGACAGGGTTGGTCAATAAGAATGGATAATAAGAGATTCCAAATAGTTTCCATCGGAAGCAAGGGATAAAATGAAAATATTATTTGGTTTATGCCTTCAAACTACCTATAGTATGCATCAGAGTTGGCGCAGTGGATAGATTATCAGAATGCGTAGACTGTGCCCAGGTTCATTACCAGGCCGCCCAAAATTCAGGACGGTACTGCCTCAATGTCATTTGCAATCTAAGTCAATTTTCATTTTATACTGACAGTATACATATAAATAAAATCCTTCTACTAGGCTTCAACTCAATCTCTCATACTCTCTCTCTCTCTCTCTATCTCTCTCTCTATATATATATATGTATATATGTATATATGTATAAATAAATAAATAAATAAATATATATATATATATATATATATATATATATATATATATATATGTGTGTGTGTGTGTGTGGGTACGCTTATGTGCATGGTGATGCCGCGTTAGGATTTAAAAATATTATTTATATGTGATAGTCTGTTTATATAATAGAGCCAAACATAATGATTCATTTTTAGTCTCGATTATTGCGTTTAATAATATTTTTCCGGCATAGAAATCGCACAATGTCTAGAGACTATGAGAAAAAAAAAATTAAAGGAGTTATATTTCAAGCTGGTCTTATTTGGTCAAAATTATATAGCGTTGAAGATGGATGCGCAAACAATCTAAATAGACTCGTTGACATAACAGTGCTGAACGTATTTATAAAGTCTCAATAAAGAAAAAGGGCATACACGAAAGAGAGAGAGAGAGTTAATGTAGGTGATCATATACAGAATAGATTGAGGTTATTTGAATCCTTCAGAATTGGATTTCAAAATCCGTATAAACTTGGGACAGGTAAAATGAAAATTTGATAAAAATTAATAAACACCTTTTTAAAAAGGATGAGCTCATTTTAGCCAGTGAGAAAACTCTATTATACAACAAAAATTAATAATAACTTTTTTTAAAAGGATGAGCTCATTATAGCCAGAGAGAAAACTCGATTATACAACAAAATTAGAATAAAATCTCGGCCGGAATTCCTTGAAACAGTTTCATACTTACTTTCACCGATTGGCACTGTTTTATTCAAGATCAAATTCGCCTACTAGGTTAAATTGTTTCGTGCGATTAATCTGCTCACATTTTCTTCCAAACGATAAGACTTCATTAAACATTAAGCTTAGTTGTTTTTCAACAAATGTTCCATTAATGACATTTCTTCCGTATTTTAGCTTATTTAATTCTAAATTTCATTTCTTGAGTCTACTGTTATTGTTTGTCGAAACGTATTTTAGGTCTTCCACGTACACCTGAGTGTCCACACCTTCTGTGAGTGTTTGGCTAGAGCGGGTCTCCGTGTATGACCATATTTGCATGGCATTTCATGTTTTCAACCTATGAGACAGTTTTTGTACAACCAAATGAACATGGAAAGATGCAATTATCTTACAGCATACCAGCACATAGTTAATAAAGGCGAATGTGAAACGTTATTTTGTTGTTCATATCTACTTATCAATCTGATGATAAATGGTGGTGTGAATTCGTTTTCTTTAAAAAATGAATCCGTGAAATTTGAACCATTACTGTAGAAAGAGTTAGTAATTACGATCACAGGTTACATATTTGGAAGTAATATTCTAGATTTACCGTCATTTCTTTGTAGACTTAACTACTCACAGACCCACCAGATGCATAAAGTTAAACTCGAACGTTTCTCACAAGCCTATGACAAATATTTATACACAGAACGACAAGCCAAACCATCCTTCGAGCATTTAACGTATATTTCGCCAGAATGCCCGGGGAACACGCACCATTTTAAATATCACATTTTGACGTTATGACATGGTAAATTCTATTGAGCATTGCACATGTTACCCAGAAATATGAGCAAGCATGTGTTTAACTAGAATAGAAATTAAGCTAAAATTATAGAAACTCACCTTTATGCAAACACAAGCAAACGTGGAAATTTGTTCATTAAATAAATGGAATTATCGCCCACTTCTAAAGATGTGCCATGCGTTTATCATTATTTGTTAAAGTATGTTTTATGCTCAATTGGCTTTCTTATTGTGCAGTATATTTTACCCAGCTAAAATGTCATTCAGATATTCTTGCAATTCACTTATAAATTGTTTTGTCGTGCATAATGAGAAAGTGCACTAATAGACATAATTCGACTCTACTCAATTCAGTATTTCATATTGTATGTCCATATTAACTGCACGATTGCATTTTGTTCTCGTTTTTCTTGCCCAGCTGACTATCGTTTGTAATGGAATTGAAGCATTCATTTACTTTCACTTTCTGGATTAATTCCATATTCGTTAAAATATAATAGTTTGATGTAATATGGATACACCAATTTTATGTAAATAGAATACATATTTTCACAATAATAAAACGCTCCGAATTATTCAGCTTGTTGAAACGTAAATTTCAGTTGAAGAATTGATAAAACAGCTACCTGGAAAATCAGTGTTTCGGAATTTTTTTGAATATTGGGTAAATAATAGATTTTCAAGTTCGTATGCTTGTAGGTGTGTTTTTGGATTAACAGTCTATCAGCGCGTTCTATTTCCTTTAAATAATTGATAAACTTAATTAATATCTTTTTATATGTCTGAATGGTGCAAAATATAAAAAAACATGAATGTACATAAATTACGCTGAATGTAAATTCATACAAATATACCGCTATAATGAGCTAAATAAATATCACCTTATAAAGTATAGCAGCGTGAAGTCGTAACCAACTTTAGAATGATAAAATATTAGCAATGTGGTGTTTAAAATAAGAGTGAAAATATGACTTAAAAATTAAAAGCTATTATTTTACAATAAGCGAATTCCTAGTAGACTTTATCTTAAAGTCTTCTATTGAGAGTGATTCGTGTGGTAATTCCCTATCTTCGTCACTGAGAATATTTTATAATGCATTTTTATTTTGTCCCACGCCTTAAAGTGACAGATCATGTAGTCCATCTGACTAGCGTCCGCAATCTGAGACACTACAAAGGTCGTGCAAAATGTCTCGGAAATGTTGTTTGATGAGTGTAGCTTGCGGCTAGAATTTCTGTAATAGGTTAAAGACTCAATGCTCAATTCTCTAAATAAATTCTGCTCGCGAAGCTTAATAAAGCACCAATCCTATAATGAAATAGCTTCACACAATGTTGGCCTCATAATCATGGACGAAGGTTTGGGCATGTAACCCAGCTACAAAAGCGTAGAATAGATAACAGTTGTTGCCACCTAAAAAATGAAATTTTTGCAAATCATTTTAGCAATTTGAATTTGGAGAGAATGCAAAAACATTGCAGTCGTGACTGGAGCCGATATTTCAATCTTGTAATACAAGTGCTAGTCTAATTGACGCGCGAGTCATCCAGCAGCTTTATATTACCAAATATCAATTTTGACATGATTAAATTTATTTAAATTTAGGTTGCTATCTTGTTATAAACATCTTTTCTATTATGTACACCCATTTGTCTGCAATAATGTCGAAAAGCAAAATCATCCAGTGGACCAGTTACGTCCTTTTTGGGAACTCATCATGTACCGTCTAGAGTGTGTCACGAATGGGCCAAAGCCTGGGCACGTCTGCTTTGAAAATTGTTGTTCTATTCACTGAGCCGCACTGACTTTACTACATTATAATATGCTTAGTTCATACTGACAAAAGTATGTCCATAATGGGTCAGTTGTTTATATCAAGATGACATCCCAAATTTAAAGAATTGCTCTCCACGCCCGCGGATCTAATATTCGTTTAATCCAATTTATCGGTTATTCCGAACTACTCTGATCATCTTCAAGATAGCTAGAATCATTTCAGTATTTGCAAAGAACATCTACTTTTACTTATTATGCAATAGATTAAATGAATATGTTTTCCTTTTTAGCAAAAAGTTTTCCACATTTTTAAATGCCTAATTTGATGTCAGCACGTAATATTGGAAACACTTAAGTTTTTCTGTCTTGTTTTATTTATCTGAAAGATATTATTTTAATGCAAATATATATGAAAAAATATATATTTAAAAAAACTGCAATTCGTCTCTTTCGTAAAATTATTGTTTATAGACCGTTAGCCGAATAGGAAAAGGTAGCTTTGACCGGGAAATTTTTCACAGTAGATATTTTCGATTTAGATTTATTGTTGAATGGCATATGTGACCATAACATATTACACTTCTGCAGCTTTTTAAAAATAATTTCGTATAAAATTTATTTGTTTTTGCTATACCTTTAACATGTCTCAATTAAAATAAATTAATTGACTCACTCAATTATCTCGAAAAATATATTTTTTGCTGGCACATACAAGTTCAAATATACAAATATTTTGTTAAATACAATCGCATTATGCTTGGAGAGACTTCATAATTGAAGACAACTATATATAAATAATTAGTATGTATACTAATGAGCGTAAATCGGCTACAACATCATCATGATGATTGATCTTTTATGTTTTATATCCCATGGCGTTTTAGGTAGTATTGATGTCATAATCAGCTGCCAAAATATTTCAGTATTTATAAATATTGTTTCATTTTGAAATTAGAGAGGCATTTAGCTTTATTTGCATTGAAAATGTTGTTAGTTAACTAGGTATCCATAAAAGTCAACGGCTGTACATAAGTAGCACACAAGTCGGGCGTATTTCACAAGGGTAACAGAACGGGCGACCTCAAATTTATAGACATATTTGAATTTAAATGATACATTTAGAAATAAGTCTCATCTGATTTTTCTGCATCCAGGGGTAATAAATAAACACATTTCCTGTATTTGACCACGCGTATATACTTTGAAGATTTTCTGCTGATGATTGCTGGGAAGTTTATTGAACACAAGCATGGGGTTGATATTAGCATCTAACGTCAAAATCAGTCAGTTTTGATGTTGGAAAATTGAAACTGCGACAGATAATTGCACCGTTTAGGTTTAGTTTACGGCATTCACACCAATCAAATAGCATTAAATCATCCGTCGAACTACATTGCAAAACTACGGTCGGTAACACGTTCTAACGCGTTTCGACCTATCATGATCATCATCACTATAAGACGGCAAAATGACTAGCAAGAATGAAACCGTTTTGCATATATTCTGAAAGAAAAATTAGATACGCGGCTCTCACCTCTTGTAGTACGAACTGAGTACTTTGTTCGCATTTGTTAAGGTCTGAAGTTTATTTCATGTAAGTCAGAGGATTTTCTCTTATAAATAATTTCAGAAATTTAAATAACCGAAAGTTATTTTAACAACCGTTAAATTTGTTGTCCTTCTCAATAGACTGAGTGTACAATATAACATCTCTCTTAGTTGCTTGCATCCCGAGGAAAAGCCAAAATGTCAAAGTCTGAAAGTTAATCTCGAATCACTTGCATATATAGAAATATAAAGACCAATCACTACCGTTTATTAATAATAAATCCGCTGGTTATAATCATCATAATCATCGTCATCATCACTGAGAGAAATGCAGATGTCGGTAATAACTTATGCTTCAATAGCATGCATCCACTAGAAGCAAACTTAAATAAATATATAGATTTAAAAAAAAATTAAATAAAGAACAAATAGAACGAAATCCGGAAGTATTTTTGACAGCAAAAATAACAATTTAGACAAAAATATTAAAGGACAGTGATTTATGATTAGGAGTGTCCAGTTAATATAAATATATTTACTTAGATTATACACATAAATGAGGTTATCTATCTGCAAGAAAAGACAAAATCGGAAATAAAGCCTTCTTTCGGTTTTCCCTGTTTCATGCCATAAACACAACCAAATTTAACAGCTAATTCTGCCAAACTTGGAAATGTAAGTTAGAGGGATGATGCTATTAGAAATATGCAAAATGATTGTCACTGAGCCTCACCAGATGCCATATCGCGCAAGGTTTCCAACTATCATCTATGATGCGTACATGGATCCCATCCTTTCAGACAAATGAAACCTATACCACCTAATTTGAATTTAGTTGACTAGCATTTTATGCCATATCAAAATCTATAAACCTGGTTTCAAACGCCAATCTAGCATAGGGTGACCGAAACACGCTCTACTGTGCATACTAATTGAATGCATACGCTAAACGTAACCGAGCCAACGCAGTTGATGGAGCCCTCTTTGCTTTTCTAAAAAGCAGCAATTATAAGCCAATTCAAAAATAATTCTACGGATGTTGGGATACTTTATCCGTTGTTGGTAAGCTATATTTGCTATACTTCTCAAACAGTTGTGACCAAACGCATATAAGGATTTAAAACGGTTGACTTCATGAGGTCAAATCTCACTGGCGTATAAAAAAACTGCACGCAAAGAAGCAATATAAACACAAATTTTAGGGAATATTGAAATTCTCGCGTTTCTGCATAAATGGAGATGGTTGGAATAAGTAATCTAACTTTCGCGATCCTAAATTTAACTAGGTCAGTTATATTGCCTAAGTTATTTTTAGGGATGTAAGGTAATGTAAACCTGTCAACAACTTTCTTCACATGGTAGACTCAGATTTGGTTTGAGTAGAGAATGACCTTGTGTAAATCGCTTAAATCAAAAAAAGCGCAAATTTTATACTCATAGACGGAACAAGCAGTTTTAATCTTTTCATAAATCCTCGTATCACTAAATGAAACTAAATTACCGATTATCCCTTCTGATGGAAATTTTTTGTGTTCATTAGTAAAAGACTTCAATGAGACTATAAGTGTTTTTGTAGAGAGCGCGTATAATGCTCAAATATTTTGGTGGACGTACCACATTTTAATGGAATATCAAATGGAATATTGCGTTTCACGAATTAAAATTCACTTATGAAGTCTAGAGAGATGGCAATTATTGAATGGCAATACATATGGCGCTGTTATATAACTTGCTTTAAGGAATAAATGTTATCTATAAACTCTCGTCCGGGCCGGAATCCATCTTGTTCTGCTCTAGTATATGATTCACGCGAAGCCGTAAGATGACGTAAGATAATTGAAAATTTTTAACCTAAATACCACTTGTGTCAAGATTATACCACGAATTGTGCTCGCCTTTTTCCGTAGTTAGGAATGATGTTCGATTCACAGTCGCCACATATTATCTAGTACGAAACAGATTAGTCAACGTCTCAGAACTGGTATCGACATCATCCTTAAATAAGCTCAGTAGCAATTCATCCGTGCCTGCAGCATCTGCAAAGTTTAAGCGATATAAACGTCCCACAATGTCGATACATGCATTTTTCGGAAGATCGGGAGAGACACAGTTGCTCAAAAACTATGATCTCGTAAGTGTTTAGCCTATCTAGTAAGACAAACATTTTGTTGGTTATTAGATGTTTTTTACCATAATATATAATTTCGCTAACTTTTAACCTACTTGGACCTGTTTTGCAAACAAGTTGTTACAAGAACAGGATATGAACCTATGCACACAGTTCTTCCATTTCTGCAACCTCATTGGTCCAAAAAGATTCATGATCAACTTTTACACTGCTTAAGTTGGCGTCTTACATCTCTACAAGTATTATTGTAAACCTAGCTGGCAGGAATTTGACGCTTGTTTCCAGTAATCTCCATAGATTTTACTTAACAAATGACCATTTAGAAGAGAGTCAACAATGCCAAATACAGGAGAATCTGAAATGTGAATAGTGGATCTTAACAATGTCCACATTATTACCTGATCTGTGTTTTGACTAACACAGTTGTTTTGTTTCTTGAGATATTTTTCCGCGTCTATTGGCTGCCTCCTTCTTCAGTTCACCTATCTTCAATAACATACAAAAACAAGCAAATGAAGCTGCGTGTCATTTGTATATGTGTTTCTATATCCATAAATGTTATGATCATTCATTTAAGTGAAACTGTAGTGGTTGGTGGTAAATCTACCCAATTTATCCAATAAATTCGAATGTTCGCCATCAACACTATTTAGCTTTGACTTTAGATTACCTTCATATTTTTATCTAAAAAACGGTTCCTCGCATTTGATTACTTCTATTTGATATATATTCTTATTTTAACTTCCGGAAATTTTGAGTGCAAATACACCCTATTTAAGTGCACAGTCCGAATCGTTATATGGATTTAAGAACAATCCGAAACTTTTATATTTAATCACTGCATTCTATGTGCACATTTGTTTGAGGGGTTTAGGACGCCATATGGTGCAACGTCTTACAGTACGTCTAAAGTTTTTTCTACATATATATAACTCATGTTCTGCGTAGCCTGCAAACAGTTATAACCTACTACATTTATTTAACTGTTAGAGTTATAAATACTATTCATTGTATTAACTGTTGTTGAACAACATATCCAATACCGTTGCCGCAGCACTGACGTTCGACTACGATCATCAGATGACGGCAAACTGACTATCGAAGATCAAGCCGCATTAATCTTTAATAGTCAGTTTGCCGTTGTACTCTGATGATGATCGTGGAAGGTCGACACGCATTCGTGCGCTGCGGCTGGCAGCAGTTTTGTTATGTTTTTCGAAGACTGGTAAATACAATGGGATTGGTGTTTATCTCAAGTTTGCAAACTTGATTTAAAAAATTTTTGCCAGCACCCACGCAATCGATTATTGTTAAATTCACTATTACATGTCACTATGCATGTCATCCATGATGAAAACTATATTTGAATAGCTTGCTCTATTTAGTAAAGATATTAGGTCGGAGTAAAATATGTCCTTGCTAACACCTGTGCTGCAATCAGTAGGAGCCTATGGAGATACGACGAAAGCGCAACGTTAATTATGGTACTGGCATTGATTTTATTGGACGTATTTAAAAGTGTCGCAAAGTTTATTCATTTAGACAAACCAGTCAGTTAAACAAACCTCAGCTCGTCAGGTAAGGGAGATAACAACGCCAAATTTTCGTCTTAAGGAAATGCCGTGGTACCAAATTTTGAAAACCAAAAAAACGCATGAATAAGGACCGTGATCCATGTTCCGTAGTGCTCGTAGCATATCTAATTCTGGTTTTTGATACTCGACATATTTCAATTACTAATTTATACAACTTATGTATCGTTTTGTTAGTTTTAATTTTCGAACATTAAATGCGCTATCGTTAAAACTGAACCAATATTAAATTAATGGAAATTTACTTTGACTATTTGCTATATTGAGCAATTCGACATTTCGCTCAATATTATGATCAACACCTACCAAATTCTTAACAACAAAAAGCTCTATTTTTCGACAGAGAAAATGAGAAAATAGAAGAAAGCGCTGTAGAATTGGAAATAAAGGTTTCCACAGTATCCTGATTTCCCTTATTGTCCCTGCACAACTCGACATATAAGGCGACAATTTTAATCTTCTGTAAATGATATGCCGTATAGATTGGTTATTCCTTGTGTTATCCTTGGTTTGTGTGAGCTCTAGATGGACACTGGGTCGCAATAATTCTAATAGTTTGTATACAGGGATTTACATACCTTATATATCTTGCCAACAAATGGTGCTAAGCATTATCTACCCGGATTCTAGTGACCAACGTTTCCTTAAGCGGCCTTAACCTGCCTTTCCCATCTGAGAAACTTTATATCATTTTGGAATTATCCATTCAACTCTAAGCATTACTGCATATTTAAATCAAATTCGAAGCCTTACATAATACTAGATGATGGCTATATAGCATTAGACTCGTAATGTCCATGCTACCATTATCGTGCTTACTAGCAAGTATCCATCATACGCAAAGCCTTAAATTTATTTCGCTACGGTATACTAGTTCCAATGGACAAACAAGAAATTTTTAAGGAGTGACCATGACGTAACTGATAAGGGAATTCATACTTTTTTCTTAAGATTTTGAAATGCCCACTCTACACTATGTTTGAGGAAAATTGGTAATCATAGATTTTTTTCCTCAACCTGACGTTCGTCGGACTCTAACTGTTCACATTTTCTGTCGATTTTCTGTTTCATATAGAGTGCTTGGGTAATCTAGCTTGTCCTGATTTACTTGCCGAACGAATTATTGCGTAATTTTGAAACCAGCATTGGTGTTCTTAAAGCATTTTATAACTCACATTTTGTCAACAACATGTTCGATGACTTTAGGAATATAATTTTCCTACAAATTAAGTATTTTTGCCTCACTGTACTCATGATCCGTGTATTAATCGACACGGCCTATTTCTTCATTTGGTTTGAATTGGGCAGCGGAAATCTAGAATATTGTTGAAAGGTCATCTGAAACTGATTTCATTTTTGGTTTTTCAACACTTACATTTGAAAGGAGTTGAAGAATGGACAATTCTTTTGCTTTTATTAATATACGAGACGGTGTGCGAAATAAATTTGATTAATTAAAGGCAAAAGCTATAGTGATATTTAAACTTAATTCCTCTACATGGGAATGAAGTTACGCAAGTTCCAGTTACAGGTGGTATTTATTGTATATATTTAGAGGCATTGTTGTTGTACGCCAACGTAATTTGTGTGTATGGATTTTTAAATTTGAGACACTTTCAGACATTTAATCATTTATTCTGAGATTCGTTATTTATGTAATTATGATATAGCAAAAAATTAAGAAAGAAACAATGAAATTTGGTATTTTGATCTCAATCATTAATTTTTAAGGTACTGCTGATTACAATTCTTTTTCAATTTTTCAAATTATTTTATTTGATTGGACAGCTATTTGCAGAAATTTTGTCGATATAATTTTCAGGAAAACTTTTATCTCTATTAATCAGTTTTATATTTTTCATCTGTCTTTCTGTCAACGTAAAAAAGACTTTAGTAGTGCTATTACACGATGCATGGCGGCTTCACATTATCTATATAACCTGGTACGTTGCCAGCTCTGTGTTATTTTACGTTCAACTGTGCGTTTCATTCGCCGCCTATTGTACAACTTTTGCTTTGAATGAACGTACGCTTAAACGGTGGTCCCAAAATAAGAGGGTAAATATATTTTTAAATTATGGTATTCCGGTGTGTCGACTTCTTTCTCTATTTCTTTTATGTTAATCTCGATGGTGTCAATATACTGTACACAACAGTTTATCTATAATTGTCTATACAATATTCTAAATTATTCATAATTTATGACTTTTATGTTTATTTCAGATTAAAGAAAGTGACTTAGCAATATGTGCATTAATTTATTCCGATTTATATAAATGTCAATGACATATAAATTTTCAAAACAAAATTAATATTACTTTCTATTTTATAAGTTATATATGCTATCTAGACATTCCCTATTCGTAATAAACTCATGAGTTCGTGTTTCGCATATGATTTTATCGATATAAGCAAGCTGATATGTTCTGCTTTTAGTGCTGTTTATGTCAATACAGGGCTCTATGCGATTTTCACGTTAAAAATATTTCAAGGATTCATTACATTATGTGCATTACAACTAGAATGATGTGAGGTAAATGAATTCAAAGATTCAATGAGAAAAATTTTTTTAGCAAATACAGTTTGCAAAGAAAACAGATTAATCTTTAAATTCGTGAATGGCAAATAGGTTACTAAATACCGATCAATTAAATCTATAATTCAATTTAGATCACAAATGCTTGCATCAAATTTGATTCCGCGTACAATATATCCAATTCTACTAAATATATTTTTAAATTTATCAATTAACGTAGTCTTTTATATATATATATATATATATATATATATATATATATATATATACTTATTTACCAAAATACAAAACGTTTGTAAATTTTAGCTCTAAAATAAATTGACGCTATGTGAATAAAATAAAAGGACGAAACAGAAGACATTAATTCTAAATTTGCCATTCTAAAAAAATTATGTAAAGGCTGAAGATTACAAATTTTATAAATGTATAAACGGTGGATTTTTTGCCCCAATTGCATCTTTCTGTTACTCATTAATTTAAGAAATGAAAGCTTTCATTGGTTTTGCTCTGATAATTTTTACCTGACCGGTATGATGTCTATTTGCCAATTTCTAACAGATTATTGGCAATTGGAAAAAAAACTAATTGCTGTGTTGCCCTTCATTAACGAAAATGGCTTAAACATAATCAGATCTATATTTTAAAAGATATAGTTTAATTAATTCTAAGCATTATTCTGAATTGAAGGAAAATAAAATCACGAAAGTAAATATTTCACCAAAGAACGAATATGAATGTCAACATATTAAATATAAAAATAAATATTAATTTTCGATCAGAATTTACAGCAAATTTAGTAAATTAAGCACTATCGTCTAATAATTCAATTCCAAAATTACGTACCTACATGAACGGAAATCTTGATCTCCAGAGTAGTGAGTTTTAGCAAGTCAGATTAGAATAAAGCAAATTGAAACATGCCTATCACTGAACCACGTTTGGTGGTGAGTGTGGGGGGAGATAAATCCTCCGCCAAAATTAAAGTAACATTAACTGATAAATTTAAACCACCTTGGCTGATTGTAACGAATCTTATTTAAAAAGAATTTTTTTCATTTATTTGAACAAAGAAAGTTCTGGAAAATAAAAGAAAAAAAATTCTTTTTAAATAAAATTCGTTACAATCAGCCAAGGTGGTTTAAATTTATCAGTTAATGTTACTTTAATTTTGGCGGAGGATTTATCTCCCTCCACAGTGAGCTCATACTAGTCTTCACTCATTTGCGCTTCTTTTGATTAGTAAACTTACAGTGTTGCGTGATTAAGTGATCACCAATTTGAATAAAATTATACGTCCATGAGATTACTGATCAACACCTTACCTGGTTACGTTCATTCAATGGAGTTGTTGTTGTAGATTGGCGAGTAGATTGTACAATAGTTCTTCATAAATCGTGTCTCAACGAACGAAATCATTGTTTAATAAAAAGGCTCGATTGTGAAATTTCATTAAACAGCAGCAAAATATAATCGTTTGCTTTGTCAATTTTGCTCATATTTTATGCCTTTTAAAGCCCAATTGTAAATTACGAGAAATATTCGTAGCAGATACATCGTTCAATAGACACTGCTAGACAAAAGCATATAGCAGATTATCTTTTAAATCTTCATTGGTGTTCAATTCAAATTCACCGATCAATATTTCAGGCATGTCAAAATGGTGGTCCATTATCTAATATTTTTTCTAATTTTTGCTTATTCCGTCCAAAATATTTATTCAAGGAATCACAAAATATTGTCATTTCTCAGATTCTTAATATAAACAGTATTTTCATTTTAGATTTGAATCAAGTTTGCGATCCTGTTATACACATCAATCCTAATAATTATATACATTTGGTAGTATAAATTAGGCGTTGTATAATGTAGACAAAGCACTTGACCCAGTGGACAGGTTTTGGCTCTATTGGGAACTTTCCAATTAGTATCAATAATTTTCGACGAACAGTTAAATTTTCTGTCTAACCGGAATCAATAAGGTGTCCAACTAGATGGAAGGCAAACAGAAGAAACGATAAGTTAATATAAAATAAAAATTAGATGAAGCATGCGGCAGATTGCAAATGTGCATAGATTCACATTTCCAGTCACGTACAATTTATGCAAGATTATTAGAGTTGAGAGACGCATGTCTAATTTTGCTTTCCATACATATGCAATGCGATTTGATCCTTGCTAGTCAGTTAGCTGTCGTACTCTGGTGATGATCATGGAAGGTCGAAACGCGTCTGTGCGTCGCGACTCGCGGTAGTTCTGTTATGTTGTTCGACGACTGGCTAAACACAATTGGATTGGTGTTAACTTCAAGCTTGCAAACTTGATCTAAAGGTTAAACAAAGAAGCGATAAGGTAATGCAGATTAAGAAATTAGTTTTTGCGTGCGGTAGAATGCAACAGAGTATAGAGTTACAAACTCCAAATCAGATGGGGGCAGGTTTGAGTTTTTCTTCGATAAATTTCTGGACAGTATTCGATGAATTATATATCTGAACGAAACTAGTCCAGTAGATGAATTCTTTTTCTACATTATAAAGTACTGAGTTTATACTGAATATATATATATATATATATATATATATCTAGTGAGCCTGCTGCTTATATCAGTATCGCAACTTTGATTTAAAATAACTGTTATCACTGTCCACACAACCAAAGATTAGTTTCCAGCCGTCGAAAAATACAGTATTGTTAATTAATATAAATGCAAGAGCTAAGAACCTCAATATTTTGGCCGCCTGACTAAAAATGAGTACTGGCAATGTGGAAAGCAGCTGACCGCATTTAAAAAAAAAATAAAACACTTAATTCAAAACAAGTGGATTTCTGGGTGTGTCCCAAGCAAAACACGAGAAAGTTTTAAGCATAGCGAAAGTTATTAATAACTGCATCCTTCATGCACAGATAAATAATGCACAAAAAAATATTCTGTCATTAATTCAATCCGGTGAATATTTTCGTATCGTTTCTTCAATTCTAGTATCCTGTGTCTCTCGATTTTGTTATGCAATGTATCTATTTTTGTTCCAGATTGATCAACTTGCGTTCCAAAATTGACAATATAAATTAATATATATATTGCCGTCAAATTGAATTAGAGCTAAACTAAGGTGGCAATTTTTAAAATGATTATTTTATAACCGCTTTAAAATAGTTTTTCATTTCAATACATTATTTGTTCACAATTCAACTGATAAATGCACAAAAATAACTAAACTATATTTGACACATTGTTTGGTCTTATTCGTTCTCCGCATAACTGTTAAAATTGTATTCCATTCAAATGCATAAAATTTAGTCAAGCGGGAAGCGAAGAAGTTAAGACTCAATTTTGTTGTTCATAATTATTATTATAAAAATTTAATTTTTGCATGTATTAATGGCATACGTTACGGTTTATAAGACTGGAAGAATGGCAGATTGTCCTTTTTTGTGTTTTATTTGCATTCATAGATGATTGGCGCGAAACCCGATGATGCCCTCTAGACTGTTGATATTCAATTGAATTCGGATTAGTATTCTGCGGTTGTCTGATTAATATAGTTTTTGTACTGAAGTACAGCTCGAGGAGTCATTAGTCTGAAATTATGCAATTTTGCTTACATTTCACATTTTTCTCAGGCCGAAAAAGTCTTACGCTGAGCAAGTGTACGTGTGATCCATCGGTAAGTTTACCATCCATAAATCGCTCGAATAAAAGTATGTTTAAATGTCTATAAACAAAGTATATGATACAGTGACAAATTCATTCGGTTTATCTGACTAGCATTCCGTTTGCACTTGGAAGCTCATCTATGGTGGCCGAAACAAATATAATATGTAATGATCAGTTTATACAGACAATGCAAATATTTTCAAATCCTCCTATATTACATTATTTAAATTCCCATGCTCCTGGTGGCGTAATGTCTGCATTCAAATGGAAGATCAGGAATAGAATGTTGTAACATTATGCCAAACATAATGCCAAATAAGACCTACCTGACAAAGAGACTTCGCAACATAAATTTGTATAAAGTCTAAAATTGCATGCAGTACACGTTCGCAATGACTAGTGGATGAGATTAAAAGTTCTAAAACAAACATATTTGCGTTCATATTCCATTCGCAACGCTTCAGGCACGTACTTGATGAATGGTCTATAAGGATGAAAGACGTCTCCTTCGTAAAGTCAAATTTTACTTTAAATTGAAAATAAGTTTAATCAAATCCTGCAGTGTTATTTTGTATACAATGAATATTATATATATATATATATATATATATATATATATACGCAGATTTTTGTGTCGAAAATGTTAATTTTATTACTAAACCTCGAAGTTACAAAACAGATTGTTCCATATACATATAATTGTTTTAAAACAATGAAAGTGGAATGTTATTGCGCAATGTCCAATGATCAAGTGTTAACCCAATATAAAGTTCACACCGAAATATTCAAAAGTTTGTAGGAGAAAAGGCATGCATCAAGACGTGAAGTTGAAACGTTTAATTTATTTTATATTTTGTACAGAATGGTTAGAATATCGTTGTCTATTGTTCAACTAACGTCTATAAATACAAAATATTACCCGGAAAATGTAACTTGCAAACGTAATGCAGAAAATGTTCACAATAGTTAGTCTAGATTACTAATACTGTCTTTACTGAGCAAGTCTAAGTTATCAGTACTTATATATTGTGCTGGTAATTGGCCAAAACCAGACCGCATGACCTAAAGTCAACGATAAAATTTAACCACAAACCCTCAGAAATCCCGCGCGCGTGTTAAAAGACACCTTTTGTACAGCAGGGAATAAATTAATGGCATGACACCTATTATACGAAACAACGTGTTTGATTTCAACTTCATTTTTACTCCGCGTATTTCAGCTTGTCGTTTCGGAGGACTTCTCCGATCTGATTTTAAAGATAAGATGTTCGAACAACTAGACAATATTGAGGAATACACTAAAATGCATTAAGATCCTACTGATAAGTTACAATAGGAAATTGAATTAATGATTTATATTATTATTGCTGAGTGGGAACCGTATCATGCATATACGTAAAAATAGGTACATTAGTTCACATTATTTATAATTTAAATTGATGTATAGATTTTTAAAAAAGAATATCAAACACTCCCAAACATATAAAATGTTCAAGTTTCTACGTCAAAAATTAAGGAAATCTTCTTACTTCCTAGACCATATATGGATAAATCCATATCATTTGATTGAGATTGTCGATAAATGCAAACGACAGTTTGGCGAGATTAAATGGAGTGCCAAAGTACACAAATATGCCAGTTCTCAAAGTGTTGAAATATTTTTGGTATGTTTTCTGGTTGATCACGCGGTTTGTATTAGAAGGAAGTTAAATGACGATGAGACGTAATACAATGAAGATGAACATATCTATTGGTTCTATTTATTTTTTATTTAAGGAGGAATTTGTGCCAATGAAACAAAAAATTTCGGTGATCTTATATGAACTTATTGGTTACTGGGACCGCTATATCTATTTCAAAATTTTTATGATAATGTTTGTTATGTAAATTTATTATATGTTGGTATATTTCATTTATATATATATATATATATATATATATGAAGAGTTTCTAAATCTATTCACAGAAAACATTGACCCGTTTTGATTATTTTCTTCGTCATAATTTCTTCATATTCCAAGAGATAGTAAATGTGTATGAAATGTATTTCACTGCACATCCACTCTAAATTTGATTTCTTCAATTTGGTATTTATGTCTATTACTTAGTAAGAAAACTTCTCTGTTTAACCAGATTTGTCTCACTTTTATAAGTCATGCAATTTTACCCCGAAATATTAATGTTTCCTCCAAATTAAATTAAAATTATCTACACAGAAAATCGTGAAATATGTGTATCCATATAATTTTTAGTGTATAATTTCATTAATTATATCAGACGAAAATGCCTTATTTAGCAAGCCAGCGCGTTAATTGGAGATATAATTTGGTCGCGGGGAACATTTAAGTAGATAGGGTGAATAAATTTTGTATTTTAGCATAATTTAATAAATGTCATCACACAGTGGGTATAATTGTCTAAAAACGTTGGAAATGTATATCGTCCACCTATTTACTACCGAGGAATGTATATAATTGGCATAAATTTGGATTAGAAATCTTGTCAATATTATTGCAAAGAAGTCTAGAATAAAACACATTTTATGTCAAATTCGAGTTTCAAATTTGGAAGTAAAATACTGTTATTGAATTAAATTTAACACACTAAAAGGTTTTAAATCGGTTGACTAAGGCAGTCTGTTCAATGCAAACGTGTGCTGCTTATGGCATTGTATTAGCTACATCCTTAGGCAGCACATATACAAGTGCGTCATATCATGGGATTAAATTTTTATTTTTGCTACTTTTAGAATAATCCAAAATAATCATTTGTTTAGAGCATTCAGTCTCGACAAAAGTATCTGCGAAATCATAAATATAATACCAGTATTTACTTTTCATTTTTCGATGTAAAACGGTTGTTAAATCTCGCGAAGTGAACAGCGATCTACATGGATACATTCATGAGGAGTACAGGTGATGACGTGCGTGTGGCGTTTAAGGCAGCAATTTTACACATCCTTAACTGTAATGTTACCTAAACTAGATTCTGCAGCCAAATCTAACAAAAAATCGAACATATTGATTAGGACAATACCTCGAAACTTTGCGAACTTCTTCGTTTATTTTTAAACAAGAATTAGAAAGAAGTTTTTCATTACAGAAGCACTCCGATGCATCGTCTTTTCACGACAGCTAAACAAACAATCCTAATTTGAAAGGAAATTAAATATTATCTCGTCAACTTTATTTGTGCATTTTGTACTTCCTGTTTCTTGTTGCACAATTTATGCATTTGGTTTCATTCAATCTCTACAGCAATAAATTTTTTTATCAGGCGAAATTAAATTGACTTCTTAGTTGTGTTGCATAAACCCGCTTCTCAAATTTACTTTGGATTCGATACACAAAGTGTTATTCAATTTACGTTACAAATATGCAAAAGGAACCGAACACAACTGGATGCGTGATTTACAGTACAGACGATAGGAAACGCAAAGAAACTTTATTATTTCTTCGTATACGAATACCTCAATTCGTCCACTAGATGGGTTTCGTCCTTATTCGAAACTTCTGTTACTATCAAAAATTATTCCGCGGACGGGGCTCGAACTAGGCACATTTGCTTTGGAATCTACAATACTGTCCACATCGCCACTCGGGTCACATACTCCACGCAATTTGAAGTCTTATACCAAATTAGACTTTTTCGTTAGCCAAACTAGGTAACCCAAATTTCTCGTCCAGATAGAAACATGAGTGTTCACTAGCAATGCGAGATTATTATCCGATTTTCCCTACCTAATATCTGATTAAATTATTGAAAATACATTGATGGCACAGGCCGCGAATGCAATTTTTTGGTGAACTTTGCGGGCAAAAGTTTAATACTAAAATTATAATAAACACGGAATCCGACCCCTTTTTATAGATCGTAGGAGACGAAATTCATGCAAAATGATTTTAAAGTACATAAAATTAATGCATGAGAAAGTCTAATGACAAGTCAAATATTGAAAAAGCATCTACGAGGTTTGGGATAATTTAAAACGATATATTAAATATGTATTTAAGTAAGTGTAAATAATATGCAGTTATTTTAAATTATAATTTTGCGGTAAAATAATGCCAATCCATTAACTGTCCCGGCAATTTTTAAAATAAAGGCAAAAATCGGAGACATTGAATTCTTTTAAATGTCGTTCGCGTGCTCGAACTCACGAAAATGAAATTTTTGCAGCTTTCGCAGCATAGAAAATGTTAATATAATTAAACTATCAATATTGCGCAGGTGGTGTTAACAATAATTTTAATCAAATATGTGAGCTTGAAATAAACACTAATCCCATTATATTTAGCAAAATTAGATAAGTGGCTCTCAGGTACACAAGTCTCGCACCCATTGTACTAGAATGGAAATGTCGGCTGCAAAATTTCAATGCTGCCAGGAACAGATTTTATCACAAATATAAATGTAATACGATTAAACAATTATTGATTGCGCGGTGGTTGTCACAATGAATTAAATCAAGTTCGTGTGGTTGAAGTAAATACCTATACTATTTTATTTAACGAGTTGGCGATCAACAGCAAAACTATGCATATATATGCGTTTCAATTTAATCCTCCCTGGTAAGTTTGCCGTCGTACTCTGATGATGATCATGGGAGGTCCAAACGCATCAATATGTTTGACTGATGGTAGTTTTGCTGTTTTTCGACGACTTGTTAAATACCTTGGGATTAGTGTTTACTTCATCATGCCAACTTGATTTAACGTATTTTTAACACCACATAGGCAATAAATGATTGTTTAATTGCAAGCTTTTGTCATAGAAATGCAGAAACGTGTTTTTGCAACTGTTATAATGGATATTTATGTGAGGCGCATTTCATGTAAGTTCAAATGGCTTTTCGTTTAGCATTTTTTGTTTAAATTTACATTGGATATTTTGAAAATTTTGGTTTAAGTATAAGCGGATATTTTGGATAATTAATTTAATTTGAGTGTAAAAATTTGAGTGCTTATTTAGAACTTTGTTTTTATAGCAATGAATTTATAAATGTTTCATTGTTTCCAGCGTAAATAATAAACGTGATCGCCTATTCCAGCATGCATATAAAACACGTTCGTCTGGCCTTAATCTGCGGGAAATCGTTGCGGTAAGATAAGTGTCATAATGTCACGTAGTTGCAGAAATTTTCAGTTTTAAATTTAAAAAAAATTCACGCATGCTGAAATATGTAAGTGTTACAATAGAAGAGATAGTGTTTTAACATTTCATTAAAACACAAATTGCTTAGATATTTTGGAAATTTTTTTGCGTCCAATTTTCTTAAAATTATATACAAATTATTTGTCAAAAATAAGAAATATAAGAAGAAAAGATATTTAGTAGAATAATGTTAGGTTATTCATTGTATACGGACTTCAGTGTAAATTTTTAATTCTATATATAAAGTGCATGCAATTTAATATGTTAGATTTATTCAATAAATTATTAGTAATGAAATGATATAAATTCTGCAAACTTATCTTTGTAAAATACAGGTTAATTAGCATCAGATTGAAGATTATTTAGCCATTAGTTCAAGAACTATGACGGATTTTCCTCAAGCTCTTTATCGTCTTTTACGGCTGGTGAAAAGCGCAAGCGTAGAAGCTACATTCATTTTCTTTAAAAGGAAGGAAATGTTTTAAACACTGAAAAATTTGTCTTTTCGAGCTTAGTTCGCGAATTTCTGCTCATCAGAAATCAGGAGTGATCAAGTCTGGCGTGGTATTTAAACTCTGTCATCTAGTGTTGCAGAGAAAGCCTTTATTTAGCTAGAAAACGAGAAACTATTGTTTGGTCCAGACTAAGTGCGACGTAAATGATTGGTACATGGAACAGAACAAGTGTGCACGTTCGTCATTAACCATTTTGCTAATGAAAACATATTTATTTGAAAAGCCAGCAGATTTGGACTTTTGAATTGCCACTCATTTGAGGAAAACGTTAAATCATGTCTAATTGGAAATTGTAGAGTAAAGATAGTAAAATGGAGCTGAACATTGTTGTGACAACAGCAATGTACCATGCATGCTCGTGCTCTTCTTTAACGTGATCGTGGTGATGCAAGTTTCCAGCTACTCAGGTGGTATCGCACTCAGGTGGTATCGTGTCAGAAGCCGTAGCGAAGTATCCGACACCGATGAGATAGTGACATGCTTTTTAAACCACAATTAAGACATTCTACTGACTAGACGATCTTAATTCGCTGCTCAGGAACTGAGATTGTAACACTGCGGTTCTATTTGCTTAAGATTTGAATTTGGCCGCAATCGTTGAGCTGCCAGAATCTGATAAAATTTCCGCCATATTTCAACTGTTGAGTCGATGACTAATTTTGTGGTGTTAATCCACAGGAGGGCGAGAGTTGCAATCTTGCTCAGCTGATTTGACTGTGGTCAATATGCTTGTTATCAGCAGGAACCTTTTGCCGTAGCGATATAACGAAAAGAAATTCGTACACGAATCAAATATGAACTAGAAAATAATGGGTTTTAAGTGTTAAAATGTGTATACCTATCATGCATTTTGTTCAATTTTGTACAATGTGTGTATTGATTACAACATAATTCACAGTGATTTTCCAAATTGACTAAATAACTCATCCGATATTGCCACTCAGTTGAATCCTGCCGAAGGTAACATGGCCGTTTACTTAAAGATCTTGTTTTCAACTTTTCAAGCATGTATGCGTGTAGCGTCATCGCTAAACAAAATATTAAAATTTCTCGCCCCGTCATTTTCTCTCTCTTCAAAAAAACAGCCAATTTTAAGGAAATTGATTATTAAGCAACCTAAAGTAAGTTTACTGCGCATAAAACGGCCAAATATTCCATTATACTGATATACGCGTATGTATATCTTCGATAATAATTGCCTTTTATTTTAACTTGATTAAGTGATCGACAACTAATCAAATTTCGTGTTTCATTAAGTACATTGGTGTTAATCATAAAAGGGGTTTTTCGTTATTTTCGGATTCTTTTTATTACATTTGACCTTAGGAAATCTATTTTGGACTTCTTATTAGGCATTATTGTTGTTTTTCGGTGCACAGCTACCGTATTGAATGTATTTCCCGTTGAACGTAGATATTCTGTATTATTAAAATCGTATACAAATTTGGTTTTAGACAGAGATTGGTGCTCAAGAATGGACAAGTTTTTTATTCCGGTATCTCTTATCTGAATTTTACACATGGACCAAGATCTCTGGCTTGCACCTGCTTCTATAACGGAGTCAATTTTTTCTGATATGAATAATAGCATATCATCTACATATAATTTGCAGACAGTACAGTACTCTATTCTTGATTTCAGACAATTTTTTTCATAACATGTCATGTATACGTAATCCAAGAGTAGTAAAATTCAAACTTCTATAACGATACTGTAGAGATTTTGACCCACATTACATGAAAATGAGAGTTGCAACTTGGTGTATACTCTAATTTGTGATTTGTGAGATAATTTGCGAAAATAAGAATCCTGGAATTTTTAACATGTAACGCAACATGGAATTTTTTTTCCAATGAAATTTTAGAAAACAACGATTAAGCTGCCAGTGAACACATTTGGTTTGGATGGAAATTTTCCCCACTTATATAATATAGCGATCACTGTTGGTGTGGACGGTAATAACAATTATTTAAATCAAAGTTACGATCTTGATATTAAAAACAATTTAATTAAATATATTGGACAATGTCAAATAAGGATCGTGTCATTAAAAGCAAGTCATCCTCTTGATTGGTTTCGTCCATATTGGCAACTTTTCAATTACTGCCTATAATTTTCGCGGATTTGGCTCCAATAAGGTTACGTCTGCTTCGGTGTCTGTGACTCTAAACTCTGAGCCACCATGCCACACGCTACATAATATTTTGCTTATCCATTTCTGTAGACCTGTACAGGTTCCTCCCAATAATAAGGAAACCAGTATAATAGACTAATTAGATTTAATATATTATACGATGTATAGTTAATGCTGAAAATGTGCATACAACTGGACTGTTTTTTATATCAAGCTGGCAAGCTTGACTTCAATAGTTGTTTCGCAGTTATTTTGCCAACTAATTTGGAACAACCTCGAGTTTGGGTTTATCTATGTTATTGTCATTGAATATATAAGTTCACCCAGAGATGTTTACTGATTACAGTTCTGATACGTTGGTCATAATCATAAACCGCGGCATTTGAGGAATGCCTACGGCCGATGAAATTTTACGATTTTTTGTTTGCAATAGTCTTCGGAGTTTGTTCTGATCGTTTTCAAACATTAAATTTATTCCAAGCTCAGATAAAAAATTATTTCTGCCTTAATTAAAATAGCAAAAATTCCTCATTGATTATTTGTTAAGTCGTCTGGTTTGACTTTAGAGCAATTGTCAACGATTTTTATCATTGTGCATATTAACGTATTTTACATATAGAGGCTTTGTAAGATGTGGAAATTCGTATGAAAATGTCAAATTTACGCACTCCGGATTGCGTTGAAATATCTTTTAATGAAGTGGTTGCTTTTAACATTATTTCTTCGTTTTTTCTAGTGTGCGCTCTCTCTTTCGATCTGTTTTTCTCTCTCCTATTTTCTTTCTTTCTCTCTCTCTCTCTCTTATATATATATACAGTGATTAATTTATGCAGTCATAGCCCATATAATGAACGGAGAGAAGAGTGATAGGTTACACAGAAGAATAATAGCGCAGAACAATTCAAGTACAAAATGATATTTGATTTTCACGATAAATTATAACCTACAACGCATGAACAGATGGGTGATTTTCGTGTACTCCACATATGGGAAATCAGTGTATTACTTTTAGTTTTTTATCATGTTCATATGATATATTTCACGTAACTGTTAACAAATTTAGATTACCATTAATGTAATCGGTAATTATCGAAGTAGTGGAAATAATATGCTTTGTAAGATAGCGTAATTTATTTTAAATTTTTGATGGAGGTTTTTTCTCTTTTGTTTATAATTATGTACTTTCAAACATCTAGAATTAAAATTCTACATTGAATCTCCGTTTTAGCTGCTACAAAATGTGCTCCTAATTGCCACCAGTATATTTTTTTCAATAAACAACTATTGATCTCTTTTTTATGATAAGTCTTACTAATAAAATTGTTTTTTTTCTGTAGTTTTTGTACTGTTATTGTGAACGTATCTTCCGTTTAAATTGTATTTGAAGTTGGTTCTGTTGTTTTTTCCCGATGATGATGTTGACGCTGCTGATGATGCTGTTTTTTATGCAAGTTTTTTTCCTTGTCCATTTATTGTGATGAATTTAAAATAATTTTAAATTTCTGGGATCATCGCGGTTTCTGTTGTTATTATTAATGACTTTCGTAATGTTTTTGTCCTTTCTATTTCTCTGTTAATTTTCTATAGATCCTTAATGTTGTTGCAGCTTCATTATTTCATGATTTACCTGATGCTGTTTTTGCGCTCTTATGCTTAGGGATGTTATTAATATTGTTTTTTGACGACATTATTTTTTCCTGTGCTCTTTTTCAAAGTATATTATGTTGTAGCTGTTGCTTTTATTATTTTTCGCTCGTGTTGCTTTTGCCGTGCATTTAATGCTATTATTTTTTTGATTTAGTTAGCGATTCGCAGATCCTGTTATATTCTGATATAATTTAATGACGTCTCTTATTTTCGTTTATTCTTTCTGATGTTATTGCCTTTACTGTTGCTATGTAATTGATGTTGTTTGTCTTGATTTTGTAATTTTGGTTGCTGCTGATTCAATTTCCATTGATATATTCGTTCTGCTCCGTTGTTTTGTTTCAGTAGTCGTTGTTCCGTGAGTGCCTGCCCAAATTTTTAATATAATTGATGTTTTGCTCGCTTTGTTTACGTCCTTTGATTATTTTTTTCAGTTTAAAATGATAAAAAGTTTTCAAATTTGATAGAATATATATCCCGATATTGATTGATTTAAAAACACGTATCAAATTGTACATAACGGATTCCCTCTCTTGCTACTGAAATGAATTTCAGGAGAAATATAACGAACAAATTAATATTTTTTTTCAGAAAGTAAGCAAGTAATGTCTATAAAATACGGAATCAGGAAAGACATGTAAAAATGCTAATGAAAAATAAGTTATTTTAACTTGTACAGCTCTCGATATAGCCGAGTTAATGCATTATCCTCCAAAAACTGAGTATTCTGACATACCTGGCAATATTTAAACTCGAAAAGCGTTCTTTAGTATATTGATTTTATAGTGGAAAATACCATGTATAGTTTTAGACACAAATTTTGCATAGAGAAAGTTGTTATGTGAATTCATTTTCAACCTCATTTGGTTTTGTATGATTGCCAACGAAGTGTTGTTGTGGATCACGTTAAATGCAGATTATAGTTGAATTTTGTCATTCACTCAAGGTAGAGAAAACTTGATAGGGTTTTATCCTGCAAACAAATGCATTTTGTCAAAACAGCGCTTTTCAATTTTACTTAGGGCTGAATGTGCGAGTATACCTCTTTATGAGGTAGATATTGCGATAAATCGGCAATTCCAGAACTACGCTAAGAAAATCAATTGTTTTGTTTATGCACTGTGATTTGTCTGGGGATGCCCAAGCCCCATGCA